>BLKR01005439.1:0-80935 GCA_011170035.1 Teleogryllus occipitalis
TAAAAAGGTGAGCACACTTATTATCGGAGAAAGATAATTTGTACGTAGATATCTCAGAATAAATGTTACAAACTTCTAAAACATGCAGAGGGGTCGAAAATTATCACTTTTGCCAATGAACATGTGTTGGGAGATTTCATATAACACGAAAGGGAAATTTCAATAGTAGGGATATTCAATAATGTTGTTGTAAGAAGTCTCAAAAATTTTGAAATTTCAAAAGTTTTGATATTTTAACAGAAATGAGACATGCGTGCTTGTTTGTTTATCCTATCCGAGCGCAAAGTTTAATAAAAAATTAGAAGAGATTTTTGAAAAGCTTAAAAATGATGCTGAGGTTTCATATAAAGTGGTTGCTCCAAAAACGTCTTTGATATTATTCTTCTGTTCTCCTATTTTAAGTTTCAATTGTCTTTTGGACTGACGAATCTATGACACGTCACAATCTAGACAAGGTGTACTTTAACAACATTATCTAATTCAAGTCGAGGAAAGGAGTCCTTTACATTTTTGATTAAGTTTTCTTTCTTATTAATTGAATTGTCTATGACAGATGAATGAAAGATAGTTTAAGGTACGGTTTGGCTGAGCAATCTTTTTTAAACCAGTTTGCCGTTAATATGTTATTCTTCTGCGTGGCCTTTTCAACTAGAAAGATAAGATCTTATTGTTTTCCGATTCTAACGTGAACTATAATGAATTATCATAATCATTCAAACTTTTGAGTACAGAATCTGTATCACCTTCATAATTTGCAAATATATTTCAGCCACATAATGCTTATAATAAAACGGACTCACCTTTGACAGAACAGAACTTTCCCATTTTCGCATAACATTCTCTGAAAATAATGAACTTCAGTATCCTTCGATCGGTGAACCACCTAGTTGACAATTGGTGACTGCTTGGGAACATCACCTCTCGAGCTTTCTAAAGAGATTTATTCTGTGCTCTGTACTTCTTTGACATTTATGTCTAAACATAACATCTATAACATTTTAATAATATAATATTTTAATACGGGTTGAAGCCGACATCATAGTTTGGAATATGTTTTTAATTGAAATTATGCAAGATTAATCATTTGTTGATCATACTTATGTCTTGTGCTGATGATGTAATGTAATAATTCGACTTTATAGTTGCAAATTATATTACTGATTATTTCTGATTATTGTATACCTAATATATCTCCCTGAGAAAGCTGATGTTCCGTGAAAGTTGAAGTTCCGTGAAACCTTGAACTTGCAAATGTTTCCAACTTGAAAGAGAAGTTCCGTAATAAAATAAATCATATTATACTATAGATTCAAGATGTTGACCGTCTATAATTAAGATATATAATTCTATTAAGTTACATCATAGCTTAAGAGTTACAATGCCGATCTAACTCTTTCTTTTGTACAGTACTGGAAACATAAATTGATCGCGGCCGTCTGCGGCTAAGTTCAGCTTTTGCACGGCTTGGACAGCCCTTTTCATGACGAAACGTCGCAGGCGGAGCCTCACAAACCATCGTAGCCAATCTCAACGCAGGGGGGAGTGCCCTAACAAAATTACGTCGTGCAAAATGGCGGGCGCCGCCAATTCAGATGTGGAAGTATTTTCAAATGAAAAATACATGAAAGAAACACTTCAATGAACATGAAAGTAAATTCATTGAAATATATATGAACTCATAGCACTTAACCACTGTTAACACAATTCTTTTTGAAGAAATTGCATTGATATCAGATAAAATAACACTAATTTTAGAACAATTACGTTCTTATAGATATTTAAATTCCAATATTCTTGTCCAACCGCAATTTATGAACTTTATCAAATGACCAGTTTACTACAGAATCTTGCGATAAGAAAAACGATTATAATTGCATATTTTCAATTGTTCATATGTATATTACATTTTCAAAAATGCAAAATACTGTCTTTCTCGAATCGTTAGGACTTCTAGGGAACCATTTCAATAAAAGAAAGTAAAATTCAAAGACCAACTGTATATTTATCATTAAAGTAACAATTAAACTAGATATTAAGCAATTAATTTGCATCTCATGTCAAAATTGTTATTTTGCTATCATCAAATCAGGGACAATATTGGGACACTCCCCGGCAGGAATAGCGCACATTTCGGAATTGTTTATAAAAGTGTTAATTGTTGCAAAATTGTTAATTCGAAGTTTTGGTTCTGGGACATCAGAAAACCCTTCCACTTTAAAATTGCAAAATTTGGAAATTGTTTATAAATTTTTAAACTTTACAAAAAAACGTATTGCTCTTTTAAAATTGCCTTTAAACGAGATGTAAAATTCCGCAATCCGATTAGCACTTTCTTTCGTTTTCGAGATACGTAATTGTTTATAAGAAATTAGCATGTCATGACAACTATTTTTTGGCAGTTCCCACGTTAAGCTTTTCTATAAGCCGTTTTGCAACGGCTCGCTTAGTTTCTCCGGCAAATACATTTGAAGTTCCTAACGGGGGGGAGGGGACAAGCGGCCACAACGCTTGCATTAATTGCCACGAAAATTGTCGCTGGTTAGATATTCCTGGTTTTCAGCTCCCTAATTTTTCATTTTATTCTAAATACTTTAAGTTCCATTTGTTTAACAATTACATCATAAATTTTAAAATACTACTCGAGTCGGCTACCGAACAATCTTCAACTTGGGAGCAAGAAAGAGTCATCAATTGGCTTCCAGAAATACCTCCCGGTGAAAATTGCGTCCTTCCTCCACACGTTTCAAGGCGAAATAGGCTGAGCTTGTAAGCGTAAATCGTAACACTCGCTTCCCCTCGAGAAAGCCTTTGTCCACCTCCTTAGGAAGCCAATGCTTTACATAAAAATTGTGGAAAATTTTTCAAATTAAATATACAAGAAAACAATAATTTTGCATTAATTGTCCTGACGTATAAATATAGACATTAAAGCTTCCGGCTCCTCAGTATTCACACGTTCCAAATACGAAATACATTGTTATAACATTCACAATTTCATTCTAACCAGTAAGTCTGCTGCCTTTAGAAGCATATAGCATCAGCATGGAATATGCGAAAAAGTAATAATACTATTATAATATTGTATTGACATATGTTTATTTATGGACATTTGTAATTGAAGGAATGTGAACTTACGTATGCAGTTAAGTCAATTTCAATGAAGGTGCAAAGTTTGCAAATAAACATGTTTTTAAAATTCAACTATTCCAAGTTCAGAACAAGTCCTAGACGCATTCTTTTCCATTTGACACTAACACGCCAATGATTTTTGACACTACCCTCTGAATCTAAGAGGATTGTTTGAGGTCATCGCTTATCGCGTCAAAATCATGGAAGTTTACACGTCTTCGAAATACGTATACGCCGAGGTCATCTTCATGAAACACAGAAAATCTCATATGAAAGAATCAGTCGCCATTTCAACAATGAAGCTACTACGACATAATAATCATAATATCCTCAATTTCGTTTACTTGTGTTCTTTCGAGCGTGCTCCGTGTCTCTGAGTAGCAAACATTAACATAATCGTTAAAATTAAAAGTAACGATTTAGGATGAAGAAGTTCACATCTCCTTATAATTGTGTGTAGAAAGTCATATCAGGTTAGTATTATTGTCAATAAAATTGTAGTTTAATTTGAAACAACTGCTTGGATATTTTGGGGTTTAATTAAGAAAATTAAGCTACCCGAAGTTGACGCTATGAAAAGTAAACATTTCGAGATTTCCACTACGAGACGTATTTAGTCATCCCTATTCATTCGCTTAGTATACAGCAATCGCTTTCATTTATCATCGATCATGTTACATAGGGTTTCTAATGTTTATATGATACCGGGTGTCCCATCAAATATGGACCACCCCCATAACTTCTAAACGGTTCAGGGTATCGAGTTGCAGTTTTCGCTGAACAATGCAAAATCTTGGGGCAGGTAACATGCTGGTAGAGGAATTCTCTACAATAGTTTTAGTTTTCGAGAAATTTAATCATCTCTGATTTTTTAAATTGAACTATATATTTTTTCATGAGCAATGTTATCATCATGAATATTGGAATAAAATGATTTATCATATGTTAGTATTTTAAGAGTAATTTGAGTATAAAATTAGATTTTTTGGCATCAGATTTTCAAGTACACGGGTAGCCTTTGCAACAGTCGCCGTTTTGGGAAGGTGGCCTTCGCGACGTTGATACTGTTTTGTGAAGAGAGCAGTGTAAGAGGGATGGCCGTGTAGGATGAAGGTGTAATTGCAGCAATTCATGATCTTGACATGAAAAACATATGAACAAACATCAATTTTAACGATCTGAATGAGAATTTTTTCCCAGTTGTTGATCTGAGTTGAACTTTTCTTCTTCTGAAATTCCAAATCAACGATAATCGAAAAGAACGAAATAAAAATATTGTAGCGAAAACGATAATAATAATAATAATAATAATAATAACTATAAAGGTCATTTCTAAATTTACAAAACTCGAACTCAGTGCAGAAACAAGCTATCACTTTAATATATGGGAAGCGAATGAATTCTTAAAGATTTTCATTGTAATATCTTGATTAATTCATCAAATAATATATAGGTAGACATTTTCTCTTATTATTCACAGTAACTTAACTTCGTATTTAAACACGTACTACCAGAAGAACAAAGTAATAAAAAACTTGAAATACTCTTGACAGTTCTATCAGTGTAACTACCAAACTTTAACAAAAATGCATATCTGCATTCGCTACTGTTCATTCTGATTAGAGTTTCTCATTTCATAGCGCCAAGTGCTGCCTCAAACTTGAAAATGCAGAAGACGGAAGTGTACAGTTTTCTTTTCCATTCAAGAACAGCAGTCGTATGGTTGCAAAGTGGACGAGTGATCATTTTAATTAAAAATGACATTTATTAACGAAGAGACAGTGGTTGGCTTCTTGTTCAGTTTGAAAATGATATTATTATTAACATCTTCTTTACGCTACCAACTTTTTATATCGTTCTTTGGAACGATCAATGTTTTGAAATTTTAGTAGAAGGCAAGTTAAATCCAAATAAATAAATGGAAAATGTCTCCCACTCTGATTGGTATTTCTTAATGTGATTGGTCAAAATTGGTATTTCTTAGTGTGATGTCTGTGCTATCACCAAGAATTACTGTAGTTATACCTCTTATCCCCCACTGCCACCCCTCTCAGTCAAGACGCAACAATCTAGACGTCGTGATGGCCACCTTCCCTAAAAGCGAGAGTTGCAAGATCTGCTACACGATTACCCGTTTAATTCAAAATCACGTGTCAGAAAGCCTAATTTTATACTCAAGTTACTATCAAAATATTAGCAAATGATACATCATTTTAATCCTCCTTTCATGGTCTATCCATTGCTGGTGATAAAAATATATAGTTCCATTTAAAAATCGAAGATGATTAAATTTCTCGAAAATTAAAAATATTATAGATAATTTCTCTACGGCTCGTTACTTGCCCCATGATTCCGCATTATTCAGCAAACACTTCATTTCGATATTCTGAACCGTTTAGAAGTTGTGGAGGTGGTCCATAGTTGGTGGGACCCCCCCCCCCTGTTTATGTAATAACATTACAACTGCATTCTGACGGGCAGGAATTCGGGCTCTGTAATTATTCTTTTTTGCATGTAACCTACTCTGTGGGGTGTGAAAGTGTATTTATTTATATATTTATTTTTACTTTCTCGTAAACATTCGGAGTAACAAAAGTAATATTTAGAGAGGTATGAATGTAATGTTGCAGTAAATCGATGTCGAGAATTTAATGGAATTACACGTTTTGGGGTCTTAAGTTACCAAGAGAGTGTTGTTATTATATCAAAACGTCCGACTCTCCGTCCATGTGTCCGCTGGTCTGTCTGTCTGTTTCTCTGTGAACACTAGTGTGTAAACTATTCGTAGAATTTTTGTCAAAACTAATTTTCCATTAACGATCTGGCCCGAATCGAGGCCCTGCGATTTTGAAAATAATTCTTTAAATTTTGGGGTAATTTAGTTGAAGCCCCTGGGGAGCATTTTCAAACTTTTCTTCAAAACGGCTCCAAAGTTTTTCGACCTACATATGTAACCACAGTCGAACATCCGCCAACGTCGGAACTCGAACTCTAGGGCCTCGCGGTCAGTAACGTTACAGGGAAAACTGTAACGATGCCACTGAGCTATCGCAATCTTTGCAACGTGTACTTAAAAACATTGTAAGTCTTTTTTCATACAAAGTTTTAATTTTTCAATATTACAAATATTCAATTGTTTCATATTATTCGTGCGCATAGTAAATTTAACTTAAAGCTTCCTCGTGTGTAACAAATCGGACAAATTGTATATTTGAAAAAATTATTACAATACAATTAATTAATTATTACAATTAATACAATGAAGATCTATTGAGTGACAAAATGATATTCCTCTAAAACTGAAAAATGTACCGAAACGAATGTTTGCTATTCTGGCAGTTTTCTGTGTACTATTCGTTACTTCTGTGAACTTTGTCAGAAGAATACACTGCGTTAGACGAAAGATAATTATACATATTTCTTTCTTAATGTAATCTGCTCTTCATTATTAGTCTTTCAAAACATCTCATGTGCACGTTTCTTAAAATATGAGTGTTTTTCGCAAAAGTTTGAGTTATATGGTGACAATATATATGTTTTCGAACACCACCAATACACATGCTGGAGATTTATTTCCAAATGCAATCGTTTTAAGTACTAATTTTTAAAATACGTTTTATTTAGAATTTTGTCTGAAATAAACAGTAGCTTCTGCGATTTTTCGAAAGAATTTTCTGGCATCAAGAACATTGTAATATTCAAAACACTACATAAGTATCCTGCCCAAAGACAATATCGTAGCGTATTTGGTTGGGTGGCTTCTTATTGTGCTGAAGATCTCGGGTTCAAATCCTTGCATGCACTACTCATTTTTTATTCTGTACATTAGAATATGTATCTGACAAATAACTTTGAAATCAGTTGTAGACGTGGAATTTTATATATCGTTTTGCTTTTCAATAATTATATATTTTTTTGTCTCTCAGCCGTGCCTCTCTCGTTTCCTTAAGGTTTATTAGAAGAATGAAGTGTTAGTAGTGTAAAAGTTGTAATATATTACGTAACCGTTACCAATAAAACAAGAAAATAAGACCGTTTTTTTTATTGTTTGTATTGGTAGTCAGATGAATAGAAAGTGAATAACTGCGTCAGTGGTAGGTGCTTTTTTCAATTAAGTATTTTCGAGAATCGACTAATTATCAGCTGCACTGAAACCCTTATTTTCCGAAAGAAAGCTGTAACGGCTATTGAAGCCAGCAGTGTAATTTTTGTTATCCTAGCTGGGAAGCGATAACCGAGCAAGTGGAAACAGCTCAGGATTTGGCAACAGGGCATTGGACACAGGAGGCCTGTGGCCGCCGCTTGGCCCTTTAACACGAGGATGGTTCCTTCATTGTAGGGAAGAAAGTGAGAGGGAATTATGTGAGCTTATTGCACTCGTCGGTCACAAATCATGTGCGATCGCGCCATGTGTCTGCCTGAATTTTGACATTTGCAAACACGTTAGGAACGTATGTTAGCACGGTGTTTAAAAAATTTGTTCCTCAATGCTTCTGTGCGAAATTGGTTGTATTTTGATCTGTACGAGAATTCGTAAACGTGTTTTAAATTAAAAATTTCACAAAACAATATGAATATCGTCATCCATTTTTAACATGAATAAAGTAATATATTTACCGAACAGAAACGTGAATTATGAAGATAGAATATTAACAAAAGAATTGGGATCCCTTAGACCAGACTTGTGCATCAATCAAATGTCCAGTACTGAAAATAGGTCGGACATTTAAGCGGTAAATATTCTTATATTTGGTGCCCTCCCTGGTTACTAATCTGGTCACCCTAGAGGCGCCACTAGATCATAGCTACCTTAAAACACTAAGAAAGCAAATTCATTCACTTTTTAAATTCCCTAACATTCATTGATCACATATGACCCTGTAGGTCATATGTGGTCAGTTATGGGATTGAAAATAGAAAATACAGTTTGTCTAATAAAAAAATATTAAACATGCATGTCTGAGAGACCGAAGTTTAATTGACCCTGCGACTACGGCAAACGTTGCTGAAATCTATGTTGCAAAGACTAGAGACAATAATCAAAGCAAATGGAATTCATACCCAGTATTAAATAACATAATATGTTTTGTTCAACAGGTGTGTACGAAGACTTTTTAAGCTTACAAAAACGGCCATTTTATTTTGTTTCCAAATATCAGAGAGTTGCTAACATTTTGAACTTTTGTAATATAAGGGAATAAGAAGAGTATTCTTAATTTCTAAACTTGATATCTTTATTCTTTCTAACATATCGTTCGTATTAGATTCGTAGAAGTTTCTGCTAGAGTTTTCTAGTTGTTTGCAAGGCCGTCCTTTGGACTAAGCAACTGCCATGAGTCCCACCTTCAGACGGGGACATAGATAATTGAAATAAAATACAATAGGATCCCCAATAAATTTGTTTACACTCTTTAAGCCCATAAATATGTAAAGGCATTTTTTATCATTTTTACTGTTTACATAGCTTCTTAAATATCGCAGGATTATTGATAAAAGTGATCAATTCCAAAAATTTGTGGTTTTGGATAAAATGCATTTACAGGTATCTAAACCTTCCAAAAATCGTTCGTTTCTTCGTTTTTCATAGTATTTATTAATTCTATTTTCATAGTAATTCATAGTAAATTTCATAGTTTCATTTCATAGTAAATTTCATAGTAATTCTTCGTTTTTCATAGTATTTATTGTAATGCTACATCTTCCAAATTATTATCGTTTTAACATTAGTTTAATTGTATGTTATTTAATTGGTCCATTTTCGCAAAAAAATTTGCAATTTTTTCAGTTGTGGGAAGACGCTAGAAAAATCCAAACTTTTGCAATTTTTGAAAATCCTGTTAACCGTGAAAATAGAACCTATGCCACTTTTATAAGTGTATTTTGCTCTGTTATTACAATAAATTTAAAGAAAAAAAATTGAGCAAAACTTTTGAGAAAATTTCGAGAATGTCCATGGGGCTTGATCTAAAACCCCCAAGTTTTAAAGAATGGTTTTCAAAATTTCAAAGCTTCAACTACAGATAGATGGACAGATGTTTCTTCAATTTGAAAAAAATCCTACGCTTGGTTTAAGCGATAGTAGTGTTCACAGACGGACAGACGGCGGGCGTTTCGCTTGCAATTGAGTTTTCGGTATCAAGGACCAACAAAATAGGAATTCTGGCTACATCACATATTAGAGGACTTTTTCTCTTAATTAAGCAACTGCATTTATCCACTTTTTCGTTATCAGGATCCGGCAATGAATTTTTTTCTGCCGAAAATCCACCGTTTTTTCGCGCAGCATTACATAACTTTCTCTACATTACGTATATTACTCCGTGTATACGTAGGTATGCAAGAAAGTAAAAATGATATTTCATTAAAATCTGTCTCCTATTTATAATATACTCGTATAACTGTGTTCAGCATGCTCTTAATAATTCACTTGACCACAATAAGAGCATCAGTTAATCCCATACTGCAGTTAAGTGAATAATTTTTTTCGTCTACGTTTCTGCATCCCACGAAATTTGCTAAAACTTGAAAATTAATAATTTGTATTACTGTTTCTTATATTAACTTCATATTATTATATAATAAGTTTGGCTAACTTAAGATAAACAAATGGAAGAAAAATAAATAAAAAGCATATCTGGCCCAGTTAACCAAACTGTCCTGTATATCACTACAAGTAACTGGAGTTATTTTCTGACGTTAACTATCCACTCCACACAATTTTGCGTAGTGTAACGATTATGGACAATGTACTGAAATTACATATTATAATGTTCTAACCGAAGTGCTAGCAGTACGTTTTTTCGAAATTTTGATTAATAAAAACTAATGGCGGCATGCATGTTAATAGTCTAGTTTTTTGATATTACAATTGTTTGGTGATGAAACACCAGAATAACGTTCGTAAAAAAACTATTAATTTTAACTTACTTTCATTGAGCGAAATAACTTCTTTACCGTGCGATAAGATAGAGCCCTGATGAGTCCCAACGAAAAAAGCACGTCTTAATCCATTTATTGAGTACTTTATGCTAACAAATGAAGCTGAGTAATAATGTTATCTTCTACAATATTTTGATGTTTCGATAGCAGGAAAGTCGTCAAATGATGACATTAAGCGACAGTGTTGCGTAATATTCATTTTCCCACTTCCCAGGCAATATTCTGTGTCGTTTATTTTCTGACTCCCAATTTACAATTAGAGAAAGCGTACCTCCCCATCTCCGTTCTGATAGACAAACATTTTCTTGAGAAACTTCAATAAAATATTTCAATAGTCTTTAATTTTTTAAACTTAATTTAATTAATTTAAATTACTTCATTAATTTAAGTTCATTCACAATTAACTTTGTAATTGCAGAATTACATGAATTCAAACGGATTGGTAAGGTTGTATTAGTATTTTTTGATATTTTGCGATTAAATAAAAAAAATAATTCACGCATTGGTAGTGATGTAAAAAAACGATAATAATATAAACTTATAAACCCGTTTTTATATATTTATATTATGAGACTTGAGATTTGAAATTATACGTGCAATTTTTCTTCTTGCAGCCGTCGACACTGTCGCTTTTGGGGAAAGTGGCCTTCGCGACCTTTCCCCTATTCTGGCAAAAGTGCCGGCGCCGCGAAGGCAATCTTCCCCAAATGCGACAATGGCAACGGTTGCTAACAGGAAATTTCGTACATTTAGTTCAAAATCATATGTCTGAAAGTATAATTTTATACTCAATATACTATCAAAATATTCACGTATGTTACATCAATGCATTCGTCTATTTATGATTATCTATCGCTAGTGAAAAAAATATATGGTCCCATTTAAAAAATCAAAGATAATTAATTTTCCCGAAAACTAAAAATATTTCGAATTATATCTCTACCGCACATTACTTCCCCCATGATTCCGCATTGTTTAGCGAAAACTGCATTTCGATATCGGGAACCGTTTAGAAGTTATGAGGTGGCCCATAGTTGGTGGGACTCTATAATTCTATTTTTCAGAAAATTTTCATTACGAATTTTTCTATTTTCCAATAAATAAGCGCTTTTTACAACAGTTATTATGTTTTATTTATGAAAAACTCATTGTTCTCTTTTGTAATTAAGTTACCCACCTCCCAGAAATGTTTCCGCGCTCAAATTTCTTTCGTTGCCCGCTGCAGCGACGATTTTGAGTGGCAGCATCCGCGAGGCATAAATAGGAACACGAATGCCCATGCGGGCAAAACTGACCGCCCTTGCTATAGATTCTGCTAGGATATTATTTGATTGACAGTCACAACTATTACGATCGCGACATTTTACAATATTTTATTTTAGTCATCAATATTCCCTTCGAGATTCTGAAATTTTTTTCTGAAGCTTGGCATATTGTCAGTTCACTCTTACTGCAGGTATTCTTCAGCTCACCGATCGCAATAAGACGTGACTTGAACCGAGAGTACTTGGAAACAGCAATCTAGCTTAAATCAAGAATAACATTGGCATCAGTTAAACCCCATTCCTAAAATACATTAACAAAATTATATAAGAAACAGAAAACTGATTAAAATGCAAACAAAATGAAAGACAAATAATTGAATTAAAACTATAATGATAATAGGACGCACTATTTGGTATCGCAATATTATAATAATTCATGAAGTCCGCAGAAAGGTTCCCAATCCCCAAAAGTTTTGTCCACACTAGGAAACGAACTCGCTTAGGTGCAGAGAGTGGTTTCCATGTCCACTACACTATTATCTCCCCAAGAATCACAGCCCCTCCAACACAAAAAAAAGTTGGACAGATTAACACATGCTCATGAACGAGAATGAAGTCTGTTTCGAACTACGTTCGTCTGACCGAACTACGTGCGGTCTCACAGTCCGCGGTATCTACTAATGTTTGAAAGTAGGGTGTGACTACTATAAGTTTGAGATCGCCTGTTGGAATTTACGTGTTTCGGGAACTACTGTATGAACAGAACATTTCAAGAGTTCAATTCAATAACACGGCGACTAGAGCAAGTGACCTCTCTGAGGGTCATTTCAAAACACAGGCGCGTGAGGGATGTTATGTCCTTGCCTTCAATGGAAATGGAAACAACGTTAATTAATGTAAGGAAGTATATGGATTTGGAATATATGCATTAAAAAAAATATTTTCATCGCAAAATTGCTCTCTCATTAAAATTAACTCATACTTAATTTCCAATAATTTTTTAAAACTCATACTTAATTTCCCATACCAGACATTAGAAATGTCTAACATTTCATGTCAATTAGGTATAAGATCGATTATTACCAGAACAAATCATCAGATTGATGGCGTACTTCTCAATATTGTCTGTGAGAAGTATACAAATGAGTGTTATAATAAGAAAGAATTTTCGTCTTCCTAAAACATGTGTATACTGTTTACTTGCATGTCTTATTTCTATATTTAAATGTGTGTAGCATTACAATGCAAACAAAACTCTTATTCGTTTATTATATTGAATTTAAATTATTTTTCACAATTTAATACACGACAAGAACATGTTCCCACAAAAGGGAGTAACGAAGCATTCTCTAGGGGAGGGAAGTGTTATTGGATTGGTGCCACATTCTACAGACTCCGCCTCTTATGCCTTTTAAGGCGAGGAGAACGGGGAAATCTTCCGAGGCTAGGCCACTTGAATTACCAGAAGAGCCAATGATAAGCGTTGCTTGCCTTAGAGTTAAGGATTGCTCAAGCCCGGTGTCAAATCCACATTATTACTCTTTAAATTATTAACAAATGAGACATCATTGAATTTCTCTATTAATATATTCATTACAGGTAAAAAATGTATGGTTGTATTTGAAAATTCACATATGATTCAATTTCACCAAAATTAAAATTAATACACAGAATGTATCTGCTGCCTAAAACTTGCCTCGTGGAATAAATACGAAAATGATCTCTCATGCCACCGCTCTGTCCAAAAGCGCTTTGCAAAATAATTTGTTGATAATGAATTTCCTCGCTAGACGTTAAACATATTGGCATACACTTTGCACCACTGAATAGAATGCATTCAACCATAAAGAAATCTTGGACCATAAAGAAATCTTCGTTTTGAAATTTGCCAGAGAATTTATTTATAATAAAACGTGTGTCAACGATACATGAAGAATCGAAAGTTAAAAAACAGCCTATGAGCAACAATTTCCACCGATTTGTCGTAAGTCACAAATCGTTAATACAATTTAATCAGCAGAAAGCAAGACACTGCAAAACTATTTGAATTTTATACTTGACAGCCAAGATCGAATGAATTGGGGGTTGGAAACAAGTGAGGGTTGTCATCAGACGCTAAGATCCTATAAACAATTGCATATCTCGAAAACGAAAGGCGATAGCTCCGGTTGGATTGCGGAATTTTGCATCTTGTGTAAAGGGAAATGAGATGAGAGAATAAAACAGAATTGCAAAATTTGTAAAATTATAAACAATTTCCAATTTTTGCAATTCTAAAGTGGGAAGGGTTTTCTGATGTCCCAGAACCAAAAACTGCGAATTAACAATTTTGCAACAATTAACACTTTTATAAACAATTCCGAAATATGCGCTATTCTTGCCGGGGAGTGTCCCCAAATTGTCCCTGATTTGATGATAGCAAAATAACAATTTTGACATGAGATGCAAATTAATTGCTTAACATCTAGTTTAATTGTTACTTTAATGATAAATATGCAGCTGGTCTTTGAATTTTACTTTCTTTTATTGAAATGGTTCCCTAGAAGTCCTAACGATTCGAGAAAGACAGTATTTTGCATTTTTGCAAATGTAATATACATATGAACAATTGAAAATATGCAATTATAATCGTTTTTCTTATCGCAAAATTCGGTAGTAAACTGGTCATTTGATAAAGTTCATAAATTGCGTTTGGACAAGAATATTGGAATTTAAATATCTATAAGAACGTAATTGTTCTAAAATTAGTGTTATTTTATCTGATATCAATGTAATTTCTTCAAAAAGAATTGTGTTAACAGTGGTTACGTGCTATGAGTTCATATATATTTCAATGAATTTACTTTCATGTTCATTGAAGTGTTTCTTTCATGTATTTTTCATTTGAAAATACTTCCACATCTGAACTGGCGGCGCCCGCCATTTTGCACGACGTAATTTTGTTAGGGCACTCCCCCCTGCGTTGAGATTGGCTACGATGGTTTGTGAGGCTCCGCCTGCGACGTTTCGTCATGACAAGGGCTGTCCAAGCCGTGCAAAAGCTGAACTTAGCCGCAGACGGCCGCGATCAATTTATGTTTCCAGTACTGTACATATTGAACGTACTTGGGTGTAGCATGATAAAGTGTATGAATGAGAGTTTATTTATTGATATGGATGTGATTCAGCGATGTTCAAATCATGAGGTAATTAAAATGTTTAAAATGAAAGAGTAAAATCTGTGAAGGGTGTTTTCCATTTCATTTAATTAAGTTCTGTGTATTACTACAGCTACACAAATGCAGGTTATCATCATATTTACCAAATTCCTTGGGTACAACATTAATAGAACAATAACAGCCTATTAATAACAATAATCAAGACTTGTTTATAGAATGTACAATGGTAACGGTCTTGTTTGTACACCTACATATTGCAATGAAATATAAGAAATACTACTGTGTAAATTTTTGGTCATGTATTTAGTAGTCCAAATCTAAATAGATACATTTGTAACAATGTAAATAATAAGAAACAAATCTGTTACCTTAGAATTTGACACAAATATAGGCAGTGTAATCAAGTTTAATGTTTCATTGTGCAACATTTTTGATTGATCACCTACAGATAATTAACCCTCACCGCCACATTAGGCCTGTAGGACCTACAGAGAATTTTCATTAGCAATTGTTGGCACTCCTGTGTCATTCTTACTCATGAGACCTCATAAATGTCAATTTGAATCATCAAGACCGATTGTTGATATCAATGCTTATCCAAATCACCGAATATCAGATAAGCAAGTTATTTTTCAGTAGGTAGGGTGGCTGATACATGTGGCTGATAGTTTCATCATGTGTAGATCTCTGAAACCTACACGTGACTTCCATTTACTTCTCATTTTTTTCTAAGGTATAAGTAAAAGCTAATTAGGGTTTAGTGTAATTTCAAGGCGATAATAAATTTTAATTAGCTAATATTTAGTTCTGCTGAAATACGACGGTTGAAAAATTATTTTATTATTGACAGGATGGATGTCCCTGATTCTTCTTCAAACAAAATAAAACCTTCACAATCAGTGATCCGCAGTTTGCAGAGAAAATACGGGCATTGTTGCTGGAACCGTGTGATGACTCAGATATTGATATTGAACAAAACGCTTAAGAATTTACAAACGAACTCTCTGAGCCACAATCATTACCAATGTGTTCGATGAAGAACTGTTTGAAGAAAAGGAAGAATAATCTGATGACAGAAAATTAATTCACTATTCACCATCCCATTCTCCTGTCTATGACGGTAAAGGTCCATGGAAGTTATAAGGCATCTAGGGTAGATTGGGTGACATCTTAAAAACTTGAAGATATCAGTGTTGCCTGGAATATCTAGCTACGCTAAAAGGAAACTTAGGGTCGTATTTATGAAGCTCTGCTAGCAGAGCTCTTAAGGGCCTGCCATCTGGGGGCTTGCTAGGAGGACAAGGGGCGACTGAAATTGGCTGGGGGCGGTTCATAAATCGCAAAAGCGATCACTGGCAGCCTGCTGAGCCTGGCAGGCCCCTGGCAGAGGTTTATAAATACGGCCCTTAGTCGCCCTCTGAAAGAGATGTTTGAACTCAATTGTTCGACGACAAAATTCTAAATGAAACCTTGAAGTGGACAAATTGTTAGTAAGCTAAAAAAGAGAAACTCTGTAAAATGAGACAAATGAGCGGAAATTAATGAAAAGAAAGGATCTCTGAGATATGTGGACATGTTTGGACTGGCTTGTGAACCTACGGCGGTGAGGGTCCCTGAAGAACACTTGTGATTTTGGATATAATACTCCAAAGCATATTCCTTGGCCTGAGATCTGACTTGCACCTTCGCAACATGGAGTGGACCAGCTTCGCACATATTTCTGGATCAATTTTCCCTTCTTCTTTAAGAATACTTCTTAGCTGTTCTAGTGATGTAGTTTCTTTGAATGGACCTTTTTTAGATCAACTCACAAATGTTCAATGGGGTTTAAATATGGCGATGAAGCTGGAGATCGTAGTTGAGTTGGTACATGCCCATAACAGTCAGTACTGACAATAATATTAGCTGTATGTTTAGGGTCGTTACTGATATACACATATATCAGGAACCGAATTCCATTTTCACTGCACTTTGTTTTACGTTTATTTTTTAAATATTCAGATTCCCCATCTGTTAACGATGTCATCAATAATTTGTTGCTTTTTATCATTCCCTGGGATGACATACATTCACAAACCGTAATTGAGCAACCCACATGATTTATGGTGGGTCATGAATTTGAAGGTTCGTTGGCCGCATTTGTTTTCTCCATAAGTGCGTTTTTCAATCCGAATCGTAAAGACAAATTTAGTCTCATCTGAGTTGGTCCCAAAATTTAAATTTCTTTCTTTCGTACTCTCTACAAAATTTTATTCTGACTTCTCTACTTCCCTCAATAACCTGTGGACTTTTTTCATGGTTGTTTACCGTGATAATTGTTTGTCAAATTCAAGAGGACACGACATTAAAGAGATCAGTTATTAAATATGAATTTTGGTGAACATCGTACGTACGGTTTAACCGCAGCCATTGTTCGCGGTATGACATTTGGCCATAAATCAATTTTTGGATATCATGTACCCGCAAAACGTGAAAGCTGACTACACAACGTATTAGAAGAAATAATTCACTATATATTTTGGAACAATATTTTTCCTTTTTTCCTTATGATGGTCCAGCAATTAGAGATTTTCTGTCGAAAATTTGCCGTTTTCTTTCTTTATACTGCGTAAGCAGTAAGCGAGAAAATAAAATGAAATGAAGAACAAGTATGGATATTTTATAGAGTAACAATAAACAAATAAACCATTTATGATTAGAATGAGTTACACATAATAATAACAACAACAACAATAATAATAATAATAATAATAATAATAATAATAATAATAATAATAATAATAATAATAAATTTCAATTTTACATAGATTGCACAGAAGGTGCAATTCGGAGGAAATACTTTTTTAATATTTTGCTTTGTGTGATGAACATAGGTTTTGGGTCAATGTTTGGAAAAGTATAAAAATATTTTATTATAAGTAAATAACTGTATACTGCATCTTTCAGTTGTGCAATTATCTGCCTTTGATCAGTTTGATGCGCCTAAT
The DNA here is from genome assembly GCA_011170035.1 of Teleogryllus occipitalis. Classification (NCBI taxonomy): domain Eukaryota; kingdom Metazoa; phylum Arthropoda; class Insecta; order Orthoptera; family Gryllidae; genus Teleogryllus; species Teleogryllus occipitalis. The sequence goes on from BLKR01005439.1 coordinate 17,479, forward strand.
CTGTGTGTGTGTGGGGCGTTCCCCCTCCTTGCGACCGTTTTGCGCACCGCGCCAGCACGCGCATCCGCCTGCTTTGCGCTGATTCAACGCCCCTTCCCCGCCAACGTCCCGTCTCTCCCCGCCCAACCTCGCCCCATTCCTCCCCGCCTCTCCCCACCCCCTCCTCTCCCCGCCCCGTTCTGTTCAGACCTGGCCCGCGAAAGCCCCCACTCTACCACCTTCCCGCCCCCTGCCCCCGCCACACCTCCCTCCCCCGCTCCGCTCCCCTCCTCCGCTCCGCCCCCCTCCACCGCTCCGCCCCCTCCCCCGCTCCGTCCCCTCCCCCGCTCCGCCCCCCTCCCCCGCTCCGTCCCCTTCCCCGCTCCGCCCCTCCCCCGCTGCGCCCCCTGCCCCCGCCACACCTCCCTCCCCCGCTCCGCTCCCCTCCTCCGCTCCGCCCCCCTCCACCGCTCCGCCCCCTCCCCCGCTCCGTCCCCTCCCCCGCTCCGCCCCCCTCCCCCGCTCCGTCCCCTTCCCCGCTCCGCCCCTCCCCCGCTGCGCCCCCTCCCCCGCTCCGCCCCCCTCTATCTCTCCCTCCCTGCCCCGCTTCCGCATCTGGAGAGCTTCTCGCGCATCTCCACGCCCCTTGATGCTCCGAAGTGCATTGGCCCAAAGGCTCCTAAGACGCAGCGAAAAAGATGCGGTGCACGATCTTCGTTTCATTACTTCCATTTATGCAGAATGTTTATGAAAGACGCATATTGTAGTGAATATTGCTGGACAACCTTCTCAGGGTAGCGAGGTTCCAATCTTGGTTAATCCGTGTTGAGTTTGTCGTTTGCAAGGCGGTTAGCGACAGGTTTTCCCGGCAGTTCTCCGTTTTGCCCTGGCAAAATTGCACTATTCATATCTTAACAACATAAACACCACCCCATTAAAATATTGGCGTAGGGACTCGTAAGGGAATGTGCAGATTTCAATGGAATTTAAATGATTAGTTATATGGTGTATGTACTATGCATACACAAGCATGCTTACAGTTATTTGCACACTTACACAAATATAGTCGAATGTAGATGATACAAACTTCAACACACCCTTAATTAATCGAGTGAGGAGTAGTTTGGAACGGCAATTGCAGTAATGCCAATTGGAGAGACAGTGTCTTTGTTGGATGTGAGTCGAGCGTCGGTTGAGGTCGGTCGAGGGCCGGTTGCGGAGGAGGTGGGAGAGAGGGCGGTTAGGGCGGTGCGGGCGCCTTTGGCGTTCCGCAGGGGCGCAGGACGCGGCACCGCGTTCGGGCCGCCAGGGTGCGACACTTCGCTGCGGCGGCGGCGTCTTTGTGCGCAACCCGATTGAATGCGACGCCATCGGAGCGAGTGGGGACGGCTGTGGCGGCGGCGCATCGAGGGAGGTCAGCAACTTGGGGTTGATTGCGGCGATGGCTTTGTGCGAAAAGGTGGTGCGAGCGGCGTGCAGCAGCGGGAGGGTACGAAGGGCGAACGAGGGTCGTCGAAAGCAGGGCCGAATGGGAACGAAGAACGTGATTAGAAATATTAACAAATTGCTATCATAGAACTATTGAATATGTGTCTGTTGTATTCTGGCCTCTTTAGTTGGAAATGTGTTTGCAGTCCGAGATCCTTATAACGAGTGTCGTCTATACTTGAGGTTTATTGTCCAAATTCTGCATAAGAGACAACCAGCAATGCTTCTGACCGTTGCTTAAAATTAGTTCCTTCAAAATTCGTTACGTTTCGCGGCGATGGAGATGAACGACGGTGAGGGCTGGTGGTGATGGACGATTGCAAGAGACGGGGAGGGGACAACGATTGATTGATTGATTGATTTTTTCGTGTTTCCGGGCGTGTCAACTGCTTCGGTCATTAGTTCCGTTAGTGTAGTGCATTTTTTTTCTCGGGAGATGGCGGTATATTTCCCCAGCTGGATGGCGAGATCCGGCGCCGACCCACCGTCGGCTAGTGGGGTTTTCCCCTAACCAGGGCTCTCCCACCAGCGGGGCACCGCCCCAGCCGGGACAAGCTCTAAGCTCCCGACCGGTCTCCCAGAATATGTGGTAGTGTACTGCATGTTAATGTAAGTGTGTGTGTAAGGGGAGAGGATAGGACAAGGAAGAGGAAGGACAGATCGCGCGCGGTCCGTGGCCCGTTTGGTAGGGTACTGCTCGGGCATTCGCCTGGTGCTGATCGGAGAGACCACGGAAAACTCCCGATCAGAGCAACCAGAATCCTCCTCCAGACAGCGACTGAATTCCACCTAGCTGAAAAGCTAGTGTGGAAAATCCTGCCGCCGTGAGGACATCAGTTGATGCACTGAGCTACCGCTCCCGGTGGGGACAACGAGGGGCTGAGAGGCTTTATGAAGGAGGTCTGAGGGGAACAGGCGGCGCGAGGCCTGCGCTGCCTCAGGTCGAGTGGCGGCGCGGACAGACGGCGAGGCTTGGCGCGTGGGCGGCAGCCGCGGCGGAGCAGGCGGAAGCGCGCGGCCGCGGCGGCGCGGCGGGGGCTCGGAAGAAACAGATCTAGGGCGTCTGTAGAGGTCAGTTTTTTAAATTCAATTCAGTTGAAGAACTGGGAGGAGCACCGAGATAAGCCACACCAGCCACTGCAAGCCTCCCGCTGTTCCAGATGTCAATACGTAGTTCCATTTTGGTCGAGGTGTGACTCATCTCGACACTGCTTTATGCCCTTGCAATGAATGTGAACAAGACTGCATACAATGCGCCAGGAAAGTCTGCGCTGTGACACCATGCTGTTGAGAGTGCGATTAACAGAAATTATGGTGGTTACACGCACTACCGTTAGTAACAGAAGAAAACGTAAATTGTGTGCTCACCACAATTACAAAGCTTCCGGTGTTTGGATGTGGTGAGTACAGACGCTATTATCTACCCCCGTCCTAGTCATGAGTATTTGGCATTTGTGTTTTATGCTTGTTCTGCTTCTTTGTTATAAATTATTCATCTCAACACTGTAGTGATGGTTACATATCACCAAATAGAGCTTATTTTCTTTATTTTCTATTCAAAATATCTATTGAAAATGTCGGGTAATTTTATCAAATGTTTGTTATTTTTAATCCACTTGTACTGTATTTTCAGACTTAACTTATTATGACCTCCAAAAGCTAATTCTTCTGGTCACCTGTCGTGAAAGGGTTGGCGGATTGGTAATGAGTGATAAGTGTTGACGCGATTTGATTGATGGATGGTAAATGGTGGAATGTGTGGAAAAGGAAACAGAAGAAATCCGAGACACACTGCTTCCACCCGCTTGTCCACCGTAAATTCTATAAGATCGAGCGAGATTTGAACTATGACTCTTAGAAATGGTCGGTTTGAGCTTTGAAGGGCCGTCCTATCTTATTTTGACTGACGGAAGCCGTTCTGTAATGATTAGATATCGGAGCGGGCAGCAGTGGGTGCCCCTAAGCAAACATTATTTGTAATCTTAGTTGTTTCTTTCACAATAATTATTATATATGCATTCCTTCTCATCCAGAGCAGTGTTCCAATTATAATATACTCGTTTTTTTAATTTCTAACTAAAGGCTGAAAATTATTTAAAAAATTGTAATAGTGGTCCGAACTGAAATAGATTCCGGCTCGCGGAGGCGGGGCGCTAGTGACGCAGCGCCGGCAGCGCCTGCAGCGTCCTCGCGCGGAAGTAGCACCGGGAGAGAGCGCTTCCCCTATGGAATTGGGCGACCCGCCTCTCCCTTCCACATGAGTCTTTCAGTGGGTTATGTGGAATTTTGGTGCACTGATTAATAGACTAGTGTTTCGGGGGCGCGTCCACTTCTAAGGGCATTAGTCCTGTGCGCGTAGTGCAAATTTTATCGCGAGATTTGGAGGTGATCTTCCTCACGATGGACCGGTAGCGGTACCTCAGTGCATCAACTGATGTCACTGCAGCGCTTCTAACCGGGAGGTCCTGACAACGGCAGGATTTTCGACACTAGCTTTTCAGTTAGGTTTAATTCAGCTGCTGTCTGGAGGAGAATTCTAGCGGTCGGCTGCTCTGATCGGTAGTTTTCCGTGGTTTCTCCGATCAACACCAGGCGAATGCCGGAGCAGTACCCTAACAAACGGGCCACAGACCGCGCGCGATCTGTCCTTCCTTTTCCTTGTCCTATCCTCTCCCCTTGCACACACACTTACACTAACATGCACTACACTACCACATATTCCGGGAGACCAGTCGGGAGATTAGAGCTTGTCCCGACTGGGGCGATGCCCCGTTGGTGGGAGAGTCCTGGTTAGGGGGAAACCCCACTACCCGACGTTAGGTCGGCGCCGGATCTCGCCATCCAGCGGGGGAAGATCACCGCCATCTCCCGAGAAAAAACATGCACTACACTCACGGGACTAATGACCTAAGCAGTTGACGCGCCCGGAAACACGAAAAAATCAATCAATCCGCTCGATGGCGAGATCCGGTGACAACCTTCTCGTCGGCTTGCGGGGGTTTCCCACAATCAGGTATCTCGCATCAGCGGGGAGCATGCCAGCAGTGACAAGTTGTAAGCTCCCGACTTGTGTCTCGACTTATGTTGCAGTATTGTGTGTTAAGGAAAGATCGCGCGTGGTTCGCAGCCCGTTTACTTAGGGCACTGCTCCGACATTCGCCTGGTGTTGATCGGAGAAACCAAGGAAAACAACCGATCAGAGCAGCCGGCTGCTGGAATTCACCTCCAGACAGCGATTGAATTAGACCTAGCTATGTAGCTAGTATCAAAAATCCTGTGTCACCGTCGGAAATCGAACGCCAGGTCCTCCGGGTCAAAGGCACATCAATTTAAGTCCCGAACTACCTAAGCCGGTTTGTGGTGGACAAAGTGAGATGCCCCCATTTCTCTCAGTCTCGGGTTCCATATTGGTTCATTGTTACGTAAATCATACCACTATCACAAATCACCCACGTACTAAACATTAGGCCTTGATACTGAGGCTCTTAATAAAATTTTTTTGAATATCTCTCGTTCTTTCGCAAACTTGGGCTTCGAAATAATCTTCGTGCTCCGGGTTGATATGAATTATCTTCGAATCGTGGGATCAAGTTATTGTGTAAAGTTTTGCAATTTACCTTTTTATAACTTTGAGGTGAATTTCATTAACTTTATACTTAATTTAGTATCGTTCACTTTGACTTCGACGAATAAACTAAAGTTGATCTTTGCAGATAATCCAGTAAGGATACTTGTGAATTCTCTTACCATTCGATATATTTCTGTGTAATCAGAGAAGTTGATCTCCATTTTGTTGCTGATAATGGGTGTATAGTGTTTACGCACATAACGGACATCATAAAATCAGATATCTCATAAAAACTAATCGATTGTAATTCTGTGAGAAAATGATGTGAGATCATTGATTAACTAATAATTCGTGTTATCTGTTTATCCTCACTAGAAGTTTAGTTCATGTAATCAAAGGACGGCAAAATAAGTTGCTCTCCTGCAAGATTTATTTTGCAGAAGATAAAATTATTCACAGGGGTCAAAGAAATATCGTATGATACACGAACAGTACTTGCTCAAATATGGGCTGTTATAATACATTTTATGGAACTTAGTTTGCGAAATAATATTTTAATACAAATAGATTCGCTATGTAATATTATTAATATGCCTGCACTTTCGGTGCGTCGATTCCACATTCCCTTCCACATCTCCCACATTTCCTCCGCGGCAGTGCGCGGTGCTCCAAGGAATCCACCTTCTCCGCTCTAAGCTGCCCCAACGACATCCATCGTCTGCTTTGTGGATTCGGCAAAGTCTTCCTCGTGGCCGAAAATTAACTCTGGACAATGACACGATACATTACGTGAAATGTCTGTAAAAGAGCCTACCATGCTACGAGGGTCGTTTCATATATAATGCACAGTATTTTATATTTTCTTACATGTTTATTTTTTCGATCAAATCTCTTTAAAATACTTGTAAGTAGTCTTTTTTCTTCTCAATTACTGAGTCCCAACGACTGGGAAGCTTTGGAATTCCATCAAATATCCCTTTTTTTTTCATCAGTCGAATGGTTCGGGTAACGGTTGCAGAATGCTCATCAAGGGAAGAAAAACGACATCCTCGCAGAGGTTTTTTCAATTTTGAGAATAATTCAAAGTCTGGTGGACTCATGTCAGGACTGTAGGGTGCATGTTGTAACACTTCCCAACCATATTCATGGAACTTTTATGTTCCGACTTTGGTCGTGTGTGGGCGAGCTTTCTCGTGAAGAATGAGTGACCCAATGTAGTCGAGCATCTGAGGGCGGGTTTTGCGCATTTTCAGTATCAATAATTTGACAGCATAAGAAATATGGACGTTATTGAAATTTGTTTGACTTCAACAATTTTTTCTCATGTCGCTCGACGATCTTTTTCAATAACATATGCCACAAGTTGCACACTTCGTTGATCCGTCAATGTTCTAAGTCTTCCCGGTCTTGTGTCGTTTTCTTTTCCTTACACAACCTTCACGAAATCTACTAGCCCAACGGGAGACTGTGCTACGCACCGCTGTAAGCTCACCACACACTTCTCTTAAAGTTTTCTGGATTTCAGTCTGGTTTTTATCCCGTAAAGTTTCGATCTTAATATGTGATGTTTGATCCTCAACACTCGTAGTACACGAGACCTATGAAGGCTCGTGTATTAAATAACGAAACAAGTTATTGATGGAACCGAGACATGTGCTTCTTCCTCAAACTTTGAACTACAAGTGTCGCAACTATCATTACTGCCGCATTCTTCATCCGACGGTGTTGCCAAACTGTCAAACTTTATTTATAAAATGACCTCCATACATTGGACCCCGGGAGCAGCTAAAAAGAAAAAGAGATGGACACAAATGAGGGCAAGTCTCTAGTATTGCTACGGGTAAACTGTAGAAGCGTTGTTAATAAAAGTTTAAACTTTTGGAATCCTGTAGAAATTCACAATGCCGATATTATTGTAAGAACAGCATCATGACTTAATGTGGACATATCAAATGCGGAGATATTTAGGGGAGACTACGTGGTGTTTTGAAGAGATCGGGGTAGTGGCGGCGGGGTGGTGGTGTTTCTTCGCGTAAACAAATGCTTAAATCCGTTTAATTGTGGTGTGATCCAGAGTATGAAATGATTTCAGTTGAAGTTAAGGGAGATATAAATGGGAAATAATAGGAATGTATCGACGTCCAGGAGAAAATATGAATATCGTGCAGAAACTTGTAGAAATAATCCGCGTTGCTACCAGGGAGAACAGACAATGAATTATCGGTGGAGACCTAAATTTACCCCAAATGCAGTAGGGAGGTGAAGCGACGGAGGGACGGGGAGGGCGTGCTATGGTGGAAAAAGGGCTAGTTTGGACAAATAATCTTGTACAGATAGTAAAACAGCCAACGAGAGATAATGTGGTATTAGACAAATTTTTAACGCGACCTGAGGGATCCGTTACTAGTGACGTAGTTCCAGGTACCGGGTGATCAGTTTAAAATGCAACCCACAGCAGGGAGGGCGAATTCCACAGGCAACTATGTTTGAGCGGATCGGATAGTGGCTGGCGGTTCCATGCAGGTACACTGCCGGGAAGTACGCTTAATTCCTCCTGCCACCCACAAGAGGAGAGCAGATGACCGACGTGGGCGCGAGTTCAAAGACGAAGGCACGCGCCTGCTTGTTGGGCGTCCAAAGAATATTGTGTTGACGAGAAAAGTGATTTCTTCCTTAATAGTTTAAAAATGAAATAAGCTTGCCATGTAAAGTATACATACAGGTAAATTTAATTGTAAACTCTGCTTGTTTTAGTTTCATAACAAATATGCTCCAGAAATGTACATGTTTTACACTTTTCTGTTTTAAATAAATATTAATAAATTATAAACTCCAGATTTGCAGAACAAATGTTTATTATTATTGTTATTATTGTTATTATTGAATAATATTACTTTAAACATAATAAATTAAAATAAACTAAATAATTAAAAATATAATAAAAATAAATTTCTCAATAATTCTGATACGTATCCGGCGTTACCGTTCCTTTGAAAAACAACAAACCAATTAATCTGCGTCGATAAATGGCACACCATACTCCAATCTTTTCTTAAGGCAATGGTCTCTCTACTGTTTCCTAATCTCTCGGTACCGCAGAGTCTACTGTTTTGCTAGTTAACATATCCATCCAGATGAAGCCAAGCTTCATCACTAAAAACACTTTATCAAGTGCCTGAAGACCTTTGCTAACAATTCGCCGTAGCCAATTTCTGTAATTCATGCGAGGTGCCCGATCGGGAATCTTAAGCTCTTGAGATGTCCGCTCTTTGAATGCGCACATTTTCAAATTTTTTTTGTGTGGCTCAGCGCACACTTCTTTACGAAAGATTACATTGCTGCTGAAGCTTCCTTAATCATTTTTTCGGCGAAGTTGAATGAACATCCCGAACGTCCTCTAGTTTTCGCTGCGTGAGCACTGTGTTTTTGAGACTTCTTTCCCGATCACACACGCTCCTTGTCTCGCGATAGTATTTCAATAACCGAAATATGGTACTCTTTTTTGGAATAGACTGAGATTAAATTTTTCTTTGTAAGTTGTCTGGCACTCTTTGAAAGATTGCGTTCGGAAATACTCCTCCACCACAACTCCACGTTGCTCTATGCTGAGGCGTAAATTAACTCAAAACAGTGAATGAAGACGCAGCCTGTTTTGCCTTGAGCAGGTACGAGGAAGGGCGCGGGTGAAAGGAAGGGATTGGTGAGTGAAGGTACTGTAGCAGAAAAGTAGTCAAAGGAGCTATCCCAGAAACAGGGCTGTAATTCTTTTACTTTTCTCTCCGGGCCTCGAACAGCAGGGTTGCGTTTTAAATTGATCAACCTATATAAGCGACCACTCGGCTGTGTGTCTAAAAGTGGAAGTAAACTGTACTCCGCACAGAACTGATTGTAAGAAGATTTATTTGTACCGTAAGGCTGACGTGGCCAATTTACAAAAGTATTTAGTCGATAATTATTCTACATGGGCGGGTTTGGGTAATTCTGTTGAGAACGTGCACAATAATTTTAAGAAAATCATTAATAAGTGTATATATCTCTATGTACCGTATAAAGTCATAAAAGGAAATCCGAATCTAGGATATTATAATAATCGAAAATGAAAGTTAAAAAGCATAGCAAGGCGAACATATGGGAATAGAAAAATCAGTGAAAAATATTATGAGAACTTTAAGAAAATCGTGAGAGAAGTATTGAAGGCGAATGTGTTAGCACAAGAAGGGTATTTGGAAACGATATTTACCGATGAAAAAAAGTTGGAGCAATTTTTTTTAAATACGTACGAATGCGCAAGGGAAATTGCGAAGAAATTCCGTCGTTAATAAACGATACTAATGGGTGTAGATGATCTTGGTCGTAGACGAAAAACAAAAAGTAAATATATTTAACCAATTTTTCGCGTCATTAAATAACATAAAAGGAAGATCGTCATAAACGGAAGCGAAGGAGATAATTTTGTACTAAATCACAGAGCATTTAGGAAAATAATTTCCAAAATAGGTAATAATAAATCAACATGACCGGACGGAATTTCGTAGGAAATTCTCAAATTAGGGGGGAATCTATGTTATCGTATCTTTCGCTGCTTTTCGAGATATGAATGAACAATTCATGTATTCCTGGGAATTGGTGAGATGCCCTAGTGGTCTCAATTTTCAAAGGAGGCTCGCGTCAAAATGTCGTAAATTATCGCCCAGTATGTCACGTTTGTAGGGTGTAAGCAAATCGAACACTTGGTGCCAAAATACTAACACAGAATTTGGGATAAGAATAATATCATTTACGAAGGGCAACAGGGTTTTGGAAAAGGATATTCATATAAGAATCAGGTAGTCTCTGTCAGTCAGGACATCGCTAATTCTCTCGATGAATATTATATCGTTCACGCAGTTGTAATAGATTTCACCAAAGCGTTCGATCTCGTTCCTTATGATAAATTAGTCCAAACAATTAGTAAGCTTAACAAAGAATAATTGCTCTCTGAATTCGAGAATGTCTCAGCTCGCGTAATCAACGGGTGCAAATTGCGCGTCTAATTTCTCTTCGAGGGCAGAAGTAACGTCCGGAGTGCCACAGGGAAGTGTCCTAGATCCGTTGTTATTTATAGCGTACTTTAATGATATTTGGTAGGGGATTGATTCAAATATACATCTTTTTGCAGCTAATTGTATAATTTATCGGGAAATTAAGAACACAAGTGATATATTGCAGGCTGATTTAGATATTCTAGAATTATGGGTTACCACAGATTAAATTAAATCCCAATAAGTGCAAGTTTATCAGATTTGCGCGTTCTAGAAAGACAGACGACATCAAATATAGTCGAGGGAGAAATCAGTATAGTCCGAGGGCTAAATGCTGTAAATATTTGGAAATTGTACTAAATGAGGATCTTGGATGGGCAGAACACTTAAATTATGTTGTGAAAATGACCTGGAAGACATTGCACTTTGTGATTAAAGTACTTAGGAAAGGAAGTAGAAAATCAAGGGAATTAGGGGACATATCTCAAGTACGGCCGATATGGCAATATGGCTCCATTTCTTGGGACCCATATCGTTCAAGGCAAATAAAATTTCTCGAAAAGTACAAAAATATGCCGCAAAATTTGTTAGGAGAGGACTTTCTGAATTTATACCGTGGGGAACTTTGGAAAAACGCAGAGATAAACCCCGTCTTTGTTCGTCATTCAAATCAATAAGAAGTCCGTGGGGGAAGTGCGAACGAGCCAACATACGTCGCGGGGAAGGATCATGGCTCCAAAATTCGGCAAAGAAAACAGACATCAGATGCAGGTAAATTCTCATTTGTAAACAAAACAATACAAAATTGGAACAAATTACCTGTGACAGTGCTCGAGACTATCCCTCAAAATGTCAAAAATTTTAAAATAAGTCAAAATAAATTGTATTTTTTAGAATAAGTTATCTTTAAAATTAAATTTCTTGTATTATTATTATTATTATTATTATTATTATTATTATTATTAATATTAATATTTTATATTATATCAGCCTTAGCATGGTAGGGTTAATACATTAATTTAGTAAAATTGTATTAAGTATTATGTAAATATTGTAACATTTGTTTGTTTGTTTGTTCTTGTATTAACAGTAACTACTTAGAAAACGTTACCACCGTAAATATTCTATGTATTCCTTAGTAGCAAAACAAATATTATATTATATTCAATATCTTGCCCACCACATTGGAATGATGGGTCGCAAAAGCGTACGTTTCTGCATTCAGAAATTTCCTCCTAATTCGGGCATGTACTGGCGTGGAAATTATTCTTGAGTTTGTACATTATGTGCAACAATTCACCGGTATCATACGAGTATCAATTAGTAACAACATATCAATTAGTAATAAGGAATATGTGCGTATTTCGTACATTTGAAGTTTTGAGACGAGCGAGCATTGACCTCAAATGCAGTTTATAATAAAAAATGCTTAGATTTATACTTTAAGGGAAGTAGAACAGATTGTGATTATTTAAAAACGTTTATTTTGTTAAAAATGTATTAAAATGAGAATCATTAACGAGAATGTTTCATTAAATTTGGTATACTGTAGTTCCTTTAGATGAAGCTAATTTGGGTTTTAGTGGTGGAATAGAAAATTGTCATTTAATTTTTAAGCTGAATGATGTTCAAAAGTAATTTGTTTTATACAAAATGAACATTTCTAGGTGTTACGTAAAAAATTATACATTTTAATAGGTCAATATTTTTCTGAACTAATCCTAAACCTTTTGTTTTTCAAGTGTGTTAAAAATTTTTCTTCATCATCAATATTTCCTTTCTTTTTCATTTTTTCCTGGTGACCGTTTTACAGACTCGGAATTAAAAAATAATACCTGTTTTCATTTAGTGGATGTGATCAAGAATAATACACAACATGGCTATCACAACTCAATTTACATTTTTGTGGAATATGAGCATTTTCTTTCTGGCCAATTTTCTCTGGTATTACTTTTATGTCGAGCGTCGGGTTGCACGGATTTGATCTTTGGTGTCTTTGACATCGCTCGTCTTTCTTTATGTATCTCGTTTTTTTTATCTTGATCTTTTCTCAAATTATGCGGACAACGAAACTTATCTGTTAGTACTTTTTCTGTGATACACATCGTGCGATTTTGCATCAATAAGAAGACAAATAGAAAACCAAAATATTTGATTTTCTTGGAAACTTGGTGTTTTAATTTATAAACATATACTAAAAGACGCTTTAAGATGATATTTAGGCACGTATGGTGATATTAAGCTTTATTTGTGAGAAAAAAATTTCCTTCAAATACTAATGAAGTATTTCAACTTTTAAATTACAGGACTCTTAAAGACCTGTTTCTCAGAAAAGACTTTTCCAAAATAAGAATAATTTGAACTGTTCTTTACGTACGTTCTAATATTTCTTTACCTCAAAATAAGTTATCGTACAACATTAACTTTGTTTGATGAAACATTCGAATTTGAAAATGTAGTATGTTTTATTGATATTTGTATTTTTTTTCGAAAATTTTTCGAAAAAAAAATTAAGAGATTTATTTCATGGTGAATCACGAATTCAAAAGGATTGTTTTAAGAACCTACTTTTGTTAGAGCTTTCGTAGATACGCGTGTTTATAAGAGAGAGGATCTCGAAATCTTTAGTTTGCATTACTCTGACAACCTGTTTTGCGCTCTTTGAAGTTTGAAGATTCACCGTGAATTCGTATTCGTTGCAATGTAACAATTGTCAGCTCACGTTTGTTTGCCTCACCGTGTGTATCTTCTGTGACGTTCACATGGTTGGTTCTCTTTTGCCCCTTCCTCGCTGTCTAAAAATCCAGAGTTTTTGATCGGCTATCTGCTCTACCTTCTGTTCTTCCTCCTCGATCTGTCTTAACTATTTATATCTCACCTTTTGTTTGTGCCACTTCACTTGCACCTTGTTCTTTGTTCTCATGTTTGAAGTATTTCGACACCTCGTACTCGTAGATTTATTGAAGTGTATTAACCACCTTCCCACATTCATATCATGGCCTTCTTTACTCCCCCAAGTGAAAGATTTCAGAATGAAGGGAATTAGGCAGACTTGAAATGCGTAATCTAAATTATAATTTATCAATGCGAATCTGTTTTTGTATCTCATCATATACTAAAGATTTTGCAGTTAATTCTTTATTGCAGTGTAAGTGTTATCTTCTAACCAAATTTTAATGGTATCTTCATTATTTCAAAGTCATTTAAATTTTCCATATTATTTGCTTGTATTACAGATATTATTAACGTCATATTCATCATGTGGTAGCAACATTGTACTTTCAAAAAACCTGAATTAACAACAATGAATTATATTTTACCGATTTTCATATCAATAATGTTGAATTATCATAAAAAGAACATAAAATTTCGCACTGACTGAATTCATACCAATGGACATGTTAAGTATTTCCTACCGGCAACATCTACTCGCCCTCAATTAATCCTAGCCGCCAGCCTCCGGCCAACCTGCCACTACCGCGTTCCACCGCCACCCGCCATCCCTGCCACCCCCGCCCCCGGCCCGCTGCCTATGCCACAATCCCCTCTACCACGTCGACCCACACTCGAGCCCCCCAAAATGTCCTCGCTCTTATTCCACCTGGTCAGTTTTAGCTTTCGTCTTTTTACCCCCAGCGATATCATTTTTCCCTTTTCAGAAAAAAACCTGTTCCTCTCGTGTTATCTGTTTCCCTTATTACCCTTCTTCCAATGCCTCGCTTTTCTGCATTTCTAAAGGTTACCTAGGTATCTCTTCATTTCTCACTTCTGTTAAATTTCTCAAAGCGTCCCTTCGGAACTCTGACACTTAAAAATCTTTGTTCTCTTCATCATTACATACCGTATTCTCGTTGCCACCACAACCCTTTGTGTTATCTCACAACTCCTAGTACTTAACCTAAAATTTTAATGGCTACTTCACAGGCAAGCCAATAGTAGATTATTAAGTTCTTCAGAACTTTTATCCTACAATTGTTTCATAATTACTCACAGTTCTTGCGAGTGTTCATTCAACGATTCCTTTTGCCCAGTGCAGCTGCTTGCAGACTAATACACAAAACTATCCGTTATTCACAATCATGGGCAACTTCAAACTTTGGTAATACCGAATCTAAAGAGAAAATAACAAATATTTTTCGACGTAAATAAAATTACAGTTTGTGAAGTAAGAAAATGAACCGATAATTGTGACTTATTTTAGAATATATTTCATCCCTTTCTTGTTCCACCTACTAATTTCCTTCCAGATTCCTGCATTATACATCCCTACCTCTTTCCATTTCCCAACTCATTTCTCCCCAATTAATCAAGACAGTGAATCTTCACCCTTGAAAACCTCTCCGCCGTCTCGTGCTTGTCGTCCCGCATTCTCTTTTCCACTTTACTCGTTTCTGCCGCTCCTATCATCTTTCCCATTATCTAAAGCTCGTGTTTTCGACCTCGGGATAATTTTCGTCTCGCTCCCGGCGCCACCAGCTCCTCCAACGCTTCTACCGCCAGAGGCAGCACTACCTTCAACGCCGCGTTACATGTGTCGTTGCCAGCACCACCAACCTACCCAACACACCGCCCCTACTGGACCCACCACACTACCCAACGCATCGCTGCTGCCACCGCAGACTTCAGTACCACCGTCCACATTCATTGCCATTGAAACGTCTCTGGAAGGAATATTCTAGGTTTCTACTCTCGATGGAAGCGGATTTTCGGCGCTAGCTACTATCTAGGTCGAATTCAGCCGCTCTCTGGAGGAGAATCCTAGCGACTTGCTGCTCTGCCATGTTTCTGTGGTTTCTCCCATCAGTACCATACGAATGCCGTAGCAGTGCGCTAACAAACGGGCACACACCGTATGCGATATTTCCTTCTTCTTCCTTGTCCTAGCCCTCACCCCTTGCGCGCGCGCGCACACGCACACACACACACACACACACACACACACACACACACACACACACACACACACACACACACGTACATTGACATGCACTCCACTACCACTGTTATCGGGAGATCAGTCGGAAGCTTTGAGCTTAGATGGAATCTTGTGGATGGGGAGATACCAGGAGGAAGAAAAACTCCCCAAGCTGAGGCGCTTGGTTCTTGAAAGTAATAAATCAATCAACGCAATGCAACGCGAGGTCACAAAAACACCACTTCCGCCTTCTCCGTTGCCTTCAACCGGAACAACATCGCTGGTATCTTCGCCTCTGCCACCGTTGCCTCGAGCGCCGGGAGTGTTGTCGCAGGAATTTGGGCACTTTCCCGGTCGCGTCTTCCTGATTGTCCCAGAGCAGCAGTTCGTGTGGCAGCGCTGCGACGGGCACACACGAGGCACCCTAAGGACCGACTCACTTCGCACGTGATGCTATTACGCACTGGTGGAGCTACAAGAGCACGATTTTTCTAGCATTAATAGCGGTTCTGACAATATATATATACACCGAGGGCGCGTTCCGGTACCTAAAATTTTATAAATCAAGCACTATATAGTAATTAATTTCGCCGTTTCTGTCCTTCACTTATAAAATTCCTTACTACGTGTAGCGCGCGATGTGCCAACTTCTGATTCCATCGTCAGCCACAAACATCTTCAGAACCAACAAATAGGATGAACTCACAATTCCAGCAGTATTAACAGGACATTGTACAGAGAAATAATGATTTCTACCAGTTTTCCTTTTTACTCCAAAGAGAGCTCCCACCTATAGTGGGATTATGAATCTTCAGAAAACATACATAAAATTGTGAATTCATAAAAAATTAAGTTGCCAACCTATCGCCATTTACCATGTAAAAATTTTATATTTGGAAGACTCTAGAAATATCTCTTTAAAGCCAAATGTTTGAAGCTAATTAATCAACGATAATTCACCAATCCAAAACTACGTTGCATGGAGCAAGAAACATTGCTGCTTCACCATGAAATTAAGAGAATTGATTCCTCTAATTCCCGTCTCGCGGATTTACCATTCTCGAATTGCGATCTGATGTGAACAAAGCCCCGGTCACAATTACTAGAAAACTACCAAAAGGCTTATTTTCAAAGAAGATACATCACATACTTTCTCTTTTAATTTGTAACAGACACGCACTATTCCTTTTACAATATTTTTTTATTTATTTAATATGTAATCATTACATACTTCATTGCTTACTTTTTAACTATGTTATGACTTCTATGTAACTATTTTCTCCCTTCTTTGATGATTGTCTATAATTTATTATTAACACAACCAGTTCCACTTTTTATTTTTGACATTCAAGAGTAATTTATTATACCGTATATTGATTACATATAGTATTTTCAGTAATGTAATGTAAAATATAAATATTCTAGTATAGTAATTCCAACTCTATTTTATAAAAGGTAAGCATCTGTCAACAGATATTTATTTAAAAATGCATTAAAAATTATGCATTATAAATTGTTAAAATGTACAATTAAAAACCAGGTCTGAAGATGGGTATAAAGTGTAGCCGAAACGTCATGTAATCCAAAAATACCATATGTAATCAATAGGGAAAGGATTTCCATGTAATTACATGTTTTTACAGGAACTAGATACTTGGATTCAATAATATTTTTTTAAAGTTTACAATACATCCTGAAAACTAGAACTATTTTTATTTTACATATTTTTACATAATTACATATTTTACATAATTACATATTTTTACATAATTACATATTTTTACATATTTTATCATTTTCAATATATTTTGTCACTTTTCAATATATTTATACGTCGAAACAGAACATTTCATAAGCGCCTTTGCAATATAGGTTATTCGAATCATCTTTCTTGAAAATCAAATGTCATGCTACTGCCCTTCTATGACTACCATAACTCCCCCATGCATTGTCAGACTTCCTCTCCCCCTCCACACTTACTGTGTACTCTGAGTCAAGGATGAGCGGATGTTTGTGAATAAAAGTAATTTCGACCACGTGCTTGCTCATGTTTCAAACAGCACATTCGTTACTCGATCGAAAACTAACAAATATTTTTCACAGAAAATTGTTTTACCGAGTTGTTCGATTTTAGAGAGGGCCTATATTGCCTTTAACCCCCTCCCCCGGGATCCATCACTGGCTAAACGGTACTACATTTCTCTTGAGTACTGGCTCCTCGTAAACATTGCAATAAATACTATGAACGTAAAATATATGGGGTGAATAAGATATCAACCACAATAGTATACAATGTAATTATAATGCGATTACATGTAGTCCGACACGTGTTTAATACACATATAACATATTAACACACAATAACATACTAAATTACATATTTAATACACATATACACACAATAACATATTAAAATGTAATAGTTGCAATTCTGCATATGTGGGACAAACAGGTAGGAAGTTTTCCTGTAGGCTAGAGGAACACCTCAGATCTTGGAGACTGAAACAAGAACATTCCACATTTGCCAACCACCTTATCCAATACAACCACTCTTTCGATCCTGAAACTAATTTCAAAATTCTACATTTCGAAAATAAAGGTACCAAATTAAATATATTAGAAAATTTAGAAATCTTAAAATTAGGCAAAAATCCCAACCTTGTAAGCCTTAATGAACAATCAATAGTTAAATCCAGCCCCATCATAAATTTATTAATTGACTAGCTTTCTTTTGTCCATTTCCTCCTTCCCGCACTCTGCATTCGCACAGCGTACATCCAATAATGGCGTCATTCGACTTTCCATAATTATGGGTTTAATCTATGTTACTTGGGTAAGTACTTATTCTAATATTTATTTATTTATTTATTTGTTCACTGTTTATATATGATTTGTTGACATGTGTAATTTGTTTAATAATTGTAGAACCACTGATGATGGGAAGTGTGTTCCCGAAACACGTGTCGGACTACATGTAATCGCATTATAATTACATTGTATACTATTGTGGTTGATATCTTATTCACCCCATATATTTTATCATGGAGTACCACAAAATCTCATCTGCCACCACAGAAACTATGAACGTATTGTATATTTCGAATAAAATTTTTATGTGTGCTGAAGTGTGGTGTAGACTAGTGTACAATACTTCTGTAGAAGTGGAACCTACTTTTAGCCACTCCGAATCCTAGTTAAAAACTGATCGGAGACGTTCTTTGCTCCGAAAATTCTTGGAGAGAACAATTTGAAACATATTAATGAACTTTTATTTTACGTATTTTCTATTTTTTCTTACATATTTTGGAAAAAAGTGCATATATATGTAAATATTTTGCATATTTTATTACAATAAATTCCGTTCGCTAGGAATAAATATACACTATAATAAATTACTCTTTAATGTTAAAAATAGAAAGGTGGAACTGGTTGTGTTAATAATTTTATGTAACTGTGTAACTTCTATGGCGGTAGGCCGAAGGCCTTTAAACCGTTACCACTACATCCTACCATGTCCTAACCTTTCAAATTCTGGCATTCACCCCAAATGGTCCCTCCATCGCATTAAAGCCGCGGAAAAAACACCATAAGATACGGCTGAGGAAAAAACCCCTGAAGGGGTAAAATCTGCCCTCAGAAGGCAAGTACTTGCCAATCTACCATACTTTTTCTAAACTACTTATTTATTGCCTGGTGCGAACGTCACGCAATCTCCTTCCAGTCTTTGGCCTCCTCAGCACCTGGAATCAAACAGCACCACACAAGATCGCCCGCACCATCGTCTCTACGCTTGTTTATCGGAGAGAGACGTACAGTGCTCCTTTAATTATTTGATGGTATACTTTTGTTTACTTATTTACGTATTTACTTATCAGTTTACTAAATTAATTGCTGGTTAACTTAATTATCGCTTACTTATTCACTATTTATTTCGTCTCCAGTCTAGGCTCCACTCATACTTCTAACCAGTTTCCTATTCCATGATTACTGTTTCCCTAATAGATCGAACCTTTCCTAGAAATGTCCCTAATCCTTTCATCATATGAAAGACCTAATTTCATTTAATTCGTTCTGGGCGAGCGTTATGTTTCTAAGTTGGAAGTAATAGTTCCCCATTTCCATCCATTTTCCTGTCCATGTTTCTGTAGCACAGCAATTTAATAGGATGTAGATCCAATCTTCCTTATCATCATAAAGCACGAAGATGCCATTGCTATACTGCTATACGAATCTTCCAATCTACGTTGCATCCCTCTCGAGTCCCTTTGCAGAGTGTGAACGCAACTTTCGCATCCCCACACCGGAGGCGTGTGAATTTGTGCCACTAACAAACATTTTTATGCCGTTGCTGCCAGGATATCTTGCCATTTAATATCCGAAATCTATCCGGAATTAACCGTTCTATCTCACGTGTTCCCCTATCCCCAACCATCTCCGCAGAAGCGTCTCCCAGACCTGCGCGTTCTAGTAACAGTTTCACTTTGTACGACCAGCAGCGCTGATCGCTTACCTGTAGTTGCACTCTAAAGCACTTACTTGTAAGCGTGTCAGCCTGTTCACCTGCTAATCTGATCCACAGCTTAACGGATTCCGTTTTAAAATATTTCCAAATTCCTACACTACGAACCTCACGCAAATGACGCAATCGATATCTTTGAGTGCAGTTCTTTCTTTATTGTGAGCCGCAACTATGTGCTATTTCATCATCCCCCGTACATGGAAATTTTTGTACCAAAATAACTAAAGTTTTGACACGCAGAGTTCTCCAAGAGTTCAATTTTAGCATTAAAATATCATAAAATAAAGTATATTAATGCACAAATCTTTGAAAAATGCGTGGTGACATTATAACATGTACAAGTTACAATAAGTAATGGTTCCTTTTTGATACAATGTGTACCCAAGACGCGGCAGTCCACTATCCAGTTCAACTGTTAAACATTATGAGTTCAAGTGAGCCTCTTCGTAAGATGAAACTAAAAATCATTGTACCCTTCATATTACTAACAAATGTATACCTCCTAGAAAATTGTAATTTTATCCGTTTGTGAGTCACTGCATAATGAAATTGAAGATGTCATTCTCACAGACTGTGCAAAAGGAGAAAACGTTTTCATACAAAGAATTCCAATAATACCCAGAAACTATCCATTTGAATTCAAGAGACTTCAATTCACCGATGGTATTCAATACAGAGCAAGGGAGACATTTTTAAACGTAGACTTAAATTTATGTAAAAGTTGTTTTAGTAATAGAGGTAGTATACATGTAGCATGCTCTCGAGTGAGTGATTCCACGAAGTAGTTCTCCTTGCCCATGAACATAAAACCAAAATTACAGTGTATAGAGCATTTTTATTGCAAATATCATTGTAATATAAGTGTAAAGTATTGCCAAATAATTAAATATTTGTACACTAAATTTCCACATTTTTAAATTGATCTATCTAAATATATCAAAATTGCGGGTTCAAGTAGTATATATAAATACACATAATTTCTTATTATTATTTCTTTTATCATCTTGTCAGATTATGATTTTAATGATAGTGGTATCAGTATTAAGTTGCATATCCATCACGTTTTTAAATGAACATTTTAATTTTTTTCTCTTTTCGCTCCCGCTCGACGTAGAATGTCAGTAAAGAAGTATCATCTCTCAGTGAGCTACTGGAGGAATATAAGAAGGATAGTTCGTTTTTTTGCCACAATAATATATGTAAACATGTATATCCCGAAACTTCTCGTTAAACGTGAAAATTCAGGAGCCCATATTTCATCCACTTAGAAACATTCGTTGTTGTAGTAGTTTATTTGTTTTTTGGCAGGAATGAAAGTTGATATATGCGCTACAAATCTCCAGCCTGAAAAAATCATGCGTAAACCGTTGCAAAGCAGGCATGTAACCGACAACTGTCCATCAGCAGCAGACTCTTCGAATCACATTCTGCACATCAACTCACGCTGGCGCTTGCTATTCAAGGCTTTTACCCGTCAGGTGCTGAACCAGCGCGCTCTATCACCATTTGTTCGCGCCAGAAAAAGTATTTCATTTTTAAGCACTGAAATTAAGCCATCACTAATGAGCCTATCCGACAAAGAACATATAGCGAAAGTTTCTGAGATTACTAGAGCAAAACTGATGGAAGGAGCCTCGATGGAAATTTTTCCGAAGGGAAATCAGAAAGTGAGGTTTAGAATACTTTTTGAGGTGAAAATGTAATGATAGGGCTACATGCGAAACAAGAATAAAATTATTTTATTCTTCGTAATTCATTCACTTAATAAGATTGGAATTTGATTTCTCTTAGCATTTGTCAGCGTCGAAATAGATTTCCCGTGCCTTGACGATGCAACTTGTCGATTAGCTCCTTAAGCCATTTGCCTTGAGAGTATTTCACTTCGTCACTGTAAAATTGAATGACTCGATGGTATTTCTTCTTTTTCTCGATTTTTGATACCAAGACAAAGGATCAGTGGATAAAAAGATATTTGCAGTCCAGTTTGAAGCACATTTTGAGAAAATCTTTGTACAATGTTAATTTTTAACGTTACTAAAAAGTGCACAAAAACTCTAATACTTTCAAAAGAATGTACATTAATTAAAGAAGTAATTGTGAAGAATTCATTTAATTTGAAGAAACAATCTCTGTTTTCAATATTGTAGTTATAGGAAGATGCCCAATTTTATTTTTGTCGCTGCATTGCAAATACTTTCTCTATACCACACTGAATAGGAAAGCATTGTAAATACAGCGTGAGAAAGTAAAATTGAAAACATCACTGCTTTTCCTGATATATTTTAATGTAAAATGTCAAAAGTTAAATAAATTAACACAGATGAGCATTTTTAAGCCTACTAAAATCTAAAACAAGATTATCGCATGAGTAAAAGAAGAAAAAAATATACCAATCCTCAACCGATTTCGAGTCGGGATCGAAAAAAATAACCCCTATCAAACCGCAAGATGGGATTGCATTGTATTTCACTATTACAACGTATTTTTTGTTGAAGATGAAATGAGATTCGCGTGGAGCTTTGCGCAATTCCCACGTGGCACATCTTTAAACTCGTCCCCGCGCGTCCAGCGAACCGCTACGTCCGAACACATTTGCTCACCCGCGGGCGAAACAGGGGCGACGTAAATCAAAACCGCATCCGCTGGAACAGTCAATATTTCACGCCCGACGGCCACATTTCCCCTGGAATCTCGTCCTGAGCGCAGCGATTGCCTCTCGCGGGCGCCGCCCTCGTACTCTCCACTGCCCTCGCTCCCAGCCCCACCCGCCGTCATCACCACCTCCGACCTCTCGAACCCCGCCATTGACGGCCTCCGCTGCCGCTCCTACTACCTCACAAGTCAATGGCTGCCTTTCTCCCATTTCATAAGGCAAACGGCTGCGATCATCCGACCTCACAAGTCAACGGCTGAGTTCATCCGACCTCACAGGTCAACGGCTGCGTACCTCCCACCTCGTAAGACAATGGGTGCAATGGCTGTGTTCCTCCCACCTCATAATCCAACGGCTGCGTTCCTCCCACCTCATAAGCCAACGGCTGCGTTCATCCAACCTCACAAGTCAGCGGCTGCGTTCCTCCCACCTCATAAGCCAAAGGCTGCTATGGCTGTGTTCCTCCAACTTCATAATCCAACGGCTGCGTTCCTCCCACCTCATAAGCCAACGGCTGCGTTCATCCAACCTCACAAGTCAGCGGCTGCGTTCCTCCCACCTCGTAAGCCAAAGGCTGCTATGGCTGTGTTCCTCCAACTTAATAATCCAACGGCTGCGTTCCTCCCACCTCATAAGCCAACGGCTGCGTTCATCCAACCTCACAAGTCAGCGGCTGCGTTCCTCCCACCTCATAAGCCAACGGCTGCGTTCATCCAACCTCACATGCCAACAGCTGCAAACCTGTCACCGGAAAAGCCTAGTAGTCCACACGGTGCCGGATTTTCGACAAATAGGTAGGTAGTCTTCAGCTGCTGTTGGAGGAGATTTTTAAAGGTCGGCTTCCTAACCATGGTTTCTCCAGACAAAACCAGGCACATGCGGAAACAGCGAGGCAGCACCCTGAGAAAAGGAACATGGACCACGGGTGTTGTTTTCTTTCTCCTCCTACTTCCTTCTCCTCTTCCTTCTTCTCTACTTCTCATCCATACACACAGGCATATATACCTTTACACTTACATGCACTACACGTCTATTCGTGTCAGGAGTCTAGCCAGGCGTTTCCTGGTGGGGAGTTACCATGCAAGCCGATGTGTAGGGTCAAATGTCCCAGGGGAAGAGGATCACCGCTAACTCCCGGAATACAACATGCTCTATATTTACGAGTCTAATGATCAATAGCAGTTGATGTGACCTCAGCAATAATGAATGAATCAATTCATAAGTTCATTCCGTTCTTGCCACAAGCGTTTTCACCACTTTTTCTTTCAAATCCCTCTCATTCTAAGTATCTCCACCACTACTTCATTCTTAGCGTCTCCTCACATTTCGTCCCTTGCGCTTTCGCATCCCCCCGGCCCCGCCACCCTTGCCCTCACCAATTCTGTTCTAGCCTTTATCTGTGCTCGAGCCCTCATCTCGTACCTTCTCACTGCCATTATTCAATTTATTTCACGCATACGTAATATGATAAATTTAAGGGCCTGAATTTGATTCTCGGCGCGGAAAAAAATGCTGGTTGGAAAGACTTGTAAGTTCATAGAGTAGTATAATTTTGCGTAGCCGTTACAAAATATGCGAGAACGTATATACTTGTGTAATGTTACTAGTTTATCTATTAGTTCCCAATCTCCCCCCTCTGGCCCCACGTCATCGGAATCCTCCCCGTCCTCGCGACTTATCTGTCCTTGCAGCCCTCAGCCGACTTTACCCTGCATCTTCCTCCGCATTCGATTGAACCACTTTCTCCGGTCGAGTTCACCTTTCGACACCCCTTGGCCACTGGCCGCGTCATCTCTGCAGCTGCAGTGCGTCCGCTGCGTCGCCATCCGCACACGCGCGCCACCCAAACCCTGACCGCCCGCCCGCCCGCCCGCCCCCGCCCGCCCGCCCGCCCCCGCCCGCCCGCCCGCCCCCGCCCGCCCGCCCGCCCGCCCGCCCGCCCCCGCCCGCCCGCCCGCCCCCGCCCGCCCGCCCGCCCGCCCACTCCCCGACGTCCACTTGTTTCTCATTACCTCCCTCGCCCTGCACTCGCCTCCCCGCCCCTCCGCCCTCGTCGTCGCTTGTAATTGATGCGAGGTATCTTTGAGAGGCCGCGGGGGGCTTCGCGCGGGTTATGAAGCGTCGTTATTAAATGAATTCCCTCCCGGGGCGCCCGCTCGCCTCCCCTTCCAGGGGCGGCAGATTAAAAGCGCGCGGGCGGGCGGGCGTGTGGGCGGGGCGGAGGGCAGACGGGCGAACACAGGACGCGCGAGCGAGCGCTCCTTCCAACGCCTCATTAGAAAGCATCTCCAGCGAATTATTCAGCCGCCTCCTGCCACGGAGACGAGCAGGACCTATATTTAACTCTGCGCTGACTTTACTGTGGTTCGCATTATAAATTAACGTTATGCGGTATAATGTATAAATCTCGGAAAAGATTAACCGATTTAAATTCTACAACGTTATGGCCACATTTCAAATCAAGTTTCAAAGTGAAATTTGGATTTTGAAAAATAAAAGAAGCAAAATTGAGCCTTCAGAAATTAAATTATTGAGAAGCGGTAGAGTTTATTTTGTATTAGGTCATATTAAAAAATCAAACTAGAAAAGAATTTTTAAACGTTTTATTGTTATAAAAGTGGCGAAAAGAAACAGAATGAACAGTAATGTGTTTGCGGATGGAAAGTATTCCCGAAACAATGAACGAAGAAGGTATTGAAAGACTTTCAGTGAGTAACGGGCAAAGTGAAAACAGAGTTTGCACCTACATTTGTTTTATCCGCACGAAAATGTGTACTCTAGACGAGATGGACGAGATGTTGGTGAAGGGATAATGACAGAGATAATGATATTATAACTAGATAAATGTTGAAGTGAGACGCAGAGAGAAGGGGAAAGCCTCGAAAAACCGTTCGCAAACCTGCTTCGTTCTTTACAAGTTCTACAAAGTGTCAGAATCCTCCGAATCCTGAAGAATCCAGCTACGGACTGCTCACTTGAAATTAAAGAGGAAACACATTTGTTTATGTCGCAAGTGAATATGAAAACCCCTTTTTCGGTAATATGTTTTTCTCCTGTATGCATTCGTGGTGGCGCAGAAGGTTGCTAGTTTCCAGAGACCATGTTTTCCACAAGTTCAAATACCTTTTATGATACACAGTAAAAATCATGGTTATAAAAGGTGGACACAGTATGTCTAGTTGAGTCATCATGGAATGAATATGAACGGTTTTGTCACAGAATATTTTGATATTTACATTCATAGACTTGAAAAATTAAACGTAAACGCATAGGATGGTAGAAAATATTTTCTATTGTTTGTCACCTGAAGTTTAGTAGAGACGATCAGATTCACAAAATACAGCTGTATGCTCAGAAAACAGATGTTGGAAAATTTACTGACAGAATTATAATGGAAAAAGTTGCCTGCTATACTTTTTCAGTCCTTTTCTCTAGCTGTTCAAATGTTGAAAAATAAATTATTTAATAATCCAACGTTTAACTAATATGTGTTAGACAAATATTCTTGCTATTATTTACTTTCATTATTAAATATTTAATCTAATAATTATTATTGTCGTGCTTGTATTGAACGATTGTGTCGTTTAGTGGAGTGGTGTGAAATATAGAATGAGAAAGAAGTAAAGTGCCATGTAATATCACAATATTTAATGAATGAAATCATTGGTATTTTTATTTCTTTCTTTTATTCGAATAAAACTTTTCAAAATTCGAAATAATAATAGTTTAACTGAGTTAAAAAGCTTAAAACAATTAACATACATTTTACACTCCTCCCTCTAAATTATAGTATTATTCCAATGAACTAATGCTGAATTAATTATATTTAGTTGATATTGACATTGAGTAAATGTCATTTTTTATCCAAAATAAAGAATTAGTTTATCATTTGATAAAACGCCGTTTCATGAAAGATGTGTCTTCAGCCACTGACACAAATCCATGTATTCGCTCCTACTTTATTACACAATGAGAAATGAAAAGCACTTTCACCTGAAAGTAGAATCAAGAAGTATGATTAGCTGAAAGTCAATTGATATATTAAAAGTTTGATTCTTTTATTTTCATATTTTCTTTCGTTTCGCTTCATAATTTTCTTTGATGTTTAGAAAACTATCAATGCGTGAACAAAATTATTTTCTGCATACAACCGTACACACCAGTTGCATAAAAAATTGACTTCTTCAAAAATAATTTCCTCTTAGTACTTCCCAGAATTAAAAGTAACCTTGTAGAATGAAGAGGATTTGTGCAGGAAGATCGCCCAATGTACATATGCGTGTAATTGATCATGTGTGGCCGAGAAGTTTTTCAATGGGGTATAGAGAATGTTTGTCAGGCGTCGAATGGTAGACGGGGGGGGGGCAGCCTCCCCGCCCCCACCCCCTGGGCCCCTGGGCGTAATGTGCGAACGGTGTTAGGCCGGGAGGGATCGATGTATTGATCTAGCGGGGAAAGCCGCTTTTCTGTGATAGGATAGAAAGCGCGGCGGCGGCGGCGGAGGTGGCGGTGGTAGCGGGGAGTATACGCGAGGGCGAGGTGGTGCCCGTTGTGGTGGGGGTAATGATAGTAGTGATGGTGTTGGAAGTAGTGGCAGTAGTGGTTGCAATGGTGTCGGAGGTGGAGACATTGATAGCAGATATGGGATCATTGGCGGTGAAAGTACGAATATTAGGGATGGGAGTGGGGACAGTGTTAGTGAATGGTTGTAATTAGTGATGGAGCTGGGGACTGTGGGGATGGAAGTATTGGTGGTTGTGGTTGTGGTTGTGGTTGTGGTGCTGGTGGAAGCGATCGTGGTGGTAGAAGGTAGATAGCTTCTCATGGTAGTAGGTGAAGTGGACACAGGGGTTCTTTCTGCTCTGATCTAAGGGTCTTTGCTGTTCTGATCTCGGGACATTGCCTCGAGCCACCCTCGGAAGTTTCCTCCTCCCCACGTCACGTATCTATTCCATCATACATAAAAAATGGGCGATAAATCTAGAGTGTAGTTAGGTCTATCACTTTTGGCTTGTCTTTTGATTCTGGGGAAAATGTCGAAAGTACTAAATATGTTGTTGGAAGGTTGAGGCTGGACACTTTCTGTAGGCATTCAAACAGAGGCTTGAAACAAAATTCTTGTTATTTTTTAGCATATTAGGGAAACTAATGTCCTGTTATTTCCTTTTGCGAATTCAATTTACATACAAAGGAATTTAGGCTGCTCTACCCACACTCTGTACATTTTTGGAATATATATATATATATATATATATATATATATATATATATATATATATATATATATATATATATATATATATATTCATTAGAATAAAACATTTATTGAGACAATGAACAATCTGCATGCTCGAAACCGGACAAATCTACTTACAAGAGTCATGTGTGAATGGTACTTTCGTTCATAAATCGTGTCTCAACATGCTGACTTAAAACATTGACGTATCATTCATTCAGAAAGGACTGTTCACAAAATACCTCTACACTCGTGTAAAAAAAACATAGAAAAATAGCATTACAATCTGTTATGATCATCAACTTGTGATAATGAGGGCATTTTAGTTTATAAAATCCATTAAGATATAAATCTTATTCCCGGCAGCCCATTGAATCATGAAAAGATGGTATATAGCGCGAGTCGCACGCAATAGCTTTTCATAACGCCGGTTGAGGAGTCGTCAACTGATTCACCGCGAGTCAATACTGTTTGCGGCCAAGGAACCGCGCCGGGGCTCGTGCCAACAGGGGCGGGGGCGTGCGTCTCAGATCAATGTGACGCTTCATCGACCGGGCCTTAATGAGCGCCCCGTCTGCTCCGTCGCGGGGAGGCGGTGGTTGTGGGATGATGGTGGCGGTGACTGTGGTTGTGATTGGGGGTGTAGATGTGGCTTGCCTATGGTTGAGACGACGGCGGTGCGGGTTGCGGTGGGGATGACGGAGGCAGTGCCTCACTCTGGAATGTACACACCTCCAGCTTGTCTTTGAATCACACGAGACCACGCACATACGTACGTACGCCTGGATCTATTGCATTGCTGTGTGTTTGGGGAGGTAACAGCGGGTGTCCAGACCAAAGGGTAGGAGGAACATCCTACCACAAGGGGAGATGTTTGCTGAGGATGTCTGATTGGAGTCTATTCCAATGAGGATCGTAGGAATGAGGATATAGCAAATTTGCTTAGAATAATATACCTGACAGAGTGAGCGAGTCTTTGCAAAATATTCTAGTCTTAAGGCGGCTCCACACATTCGTTATTCGACGAGTAGCCAGCTCGCTAAATCCCAAGTAGTGTGGACGAGTTGCTTGCTATTTGCAGAGTGACGAACATTCGGTTTCGCCCTATCCACTACGTGTCGATCTTTCGCACACACCAGAGGAAGCGAACATCCGCCGAACCAATATGCTGTTCGGGATTGGGCGAGCAGTAGCTTGTTGCTCGGCGAACGCTGAATATGTGGAGCCACCTTAAGATAAGATAGTCGAGCTATAAAAAATGACTGTTCGGAAGAGTTGAACCAGGACTTCGAAAACCACTTGTATCCGTGTTTTAAGCGAAATAACTGTTTCAGAGTTGGTGTTTCAAAGGCTGCTGCTCCCCAACTACAGCTCCCGCTGCGCGCTCTCCGGCCCAGGCCCTTCGTGAGCTGCGCCGAACCGCTCATCGCTTTCTTAGACCCCCGCCCCTCGCCATCCTTTCAATCGCTTTCAAAATTGCTACTCTCGCTTTCGAAAACGATACGCCAATTTCTAATCGACATGCTCGATATACTTTGAAGCTGTGAATGCGAGGATAAATGGCCGTGGAGAATTTTGTTTTAAAATTTGCGAATATTTACTAATGCCTAATTTAGCTGTGGAGAATAGAGCCGGGCATTCTACATTCGATCGTTCTCGCTGGCTTGCTTTCGCAATCTCTGGGGCGCACGCAGCTCTTATCTGCTTGTGAAACCTATACGTAGGTCTCTTGTCAAGGATCGGAACTTCTCTTTCTCGGCTTTTCTTCGCAGTGTCGGGAGTATCAACGAGGAGGAACGATGTCTTTCCTTTGGGGTATCGATGGAGCGTAATCCGTGTGTAGCTTGACGGGAGTTTTTAGTGTGATTCGCTTGTGATAGTTCCATTCATTCTCTTATAGAGAAGAAAATAATTGATAAAAACTTTAAGAAAAACTTTAAAAACCTGAAGAAGAGGATTAGTTACTTCACGAAACGATGTGCTCTACAAATAAAATGGAATGAAATAAAATGGCGGGTGTTTTGCAAAGACTCGCTCACTCTGTCGGGTATATTACTCTAAGCAAATTTGCTATATCCTCATTCCTACGATCCTCATTGGAATAGACTGCAATCAGAGATCCTCAGCTAACATCTCCCCTTGTCGTAGGATGTTCCTCCTACCCTTTGGTTTAGACACCCGCTGTTACCTCCCCTGTTACAGCTGTTGTTACACCGTTTAAATGTTTTAATATAAATATTCTGTCTTAAGTTGCACTATGAACTGATTGTCTTTGATGTTAGATATCTACATTTTAGAAAAAACTAATTAGTTAAAAATAGAATGGGGTTTGAACACGACATACTTTCTAGACAAATTTTTAATAGGCATGCAAAGTTATGCGACATGGTCTCACATATTTAAAAATGACATTAGATTATTTAAAAATTTCATTTTTAAGGACATATTTTATTAAGAAAATATTTGTCTTCAAAATTAAAATTGAAGGAAGTTTTGGAACAAATTTCAACTTTTACAGTTTTCGAAAATAGAGTTAAAGCTGCACCATTTATATAAACGTATCGGAACTGAAAACCCATCTTGGCAGTAGGAACAAACCCATTTGTTTTACAGTGAAATAAGCAGAACGAATTTTATTTGTGAAGTTGCATTGAAGATGCAAAACAGGAGGCTATGACAGAAAGAAAAGTTGCATTCCAATAACAGTTTTAAAGTATACAGATTATTCACATTTCTAAATTGGTATTTGGTATATTGATATATTGGTAAATTGGTAAATTGATATCAGAATCATATTCTTGCGCAACGCAAACGGAATTCACATAACGAAAAAGACTCACGGAAAGTAATTGAGAAGCATGCAAAGATGGGAAAAAATAAAAAGCGTTCCGGAGGGAAATAGAAATGAAGAACAGTGAGGCGTGCAAGCAAAGAGCGTGGGCCTCGAGATACATGGGCTTTGAAAGACGCAACAATATCTTCGAGAACTTCCCTCGGATCGTAGATCAAAGAGGGTATATGGTGCGTGTGACGAGGGGCAGATTACGTGTAGATTCTCATAGAGGAGACGGTGCTTTTTGAAGAAGGGTCAGGAATCGATAGCGTGCGACAAAGCGCCGTGTCGTGGAGGTGACACTACAAGAGGTTCCGTGAGTCGACGCGCAGCGCAGCTGGAAGGAAGCGCCCGACGCCCGGCCGGCAACGGCGGCGGCGGCGGCGGAAGGGACAGCGCGCCTTCGTCCGTTCGGGGAGATTTGCGGACAGGCGATGAAAAACGGGTGATTCGGGCAATGGGAAGAGGACCGCTGGAATGAAAGAGGTTGCGAGGGGAGGGGAGGGGAAGGGACAGAGGGCACACGCTCTATTTACCGCGCCCTCTGGGCCTGGGGCGCGTGAGGGCAGTGCGCTGTGACGGCCGATAAAGAAGGTCTCCGCCCCTCCGGCCGAAGAAGACCGTCTCGGCGACGGAGACGGCTCGGCGGTGCTAGCGGAGGCTCGGTTCGGTGAGATTGGTGGGACCGGCAGAAGCAGTGCTGTAGGGAGTAGCAATTGGATTGGTGGAAGTAGCGTGGCGGTGGCAAGAGAAAGGGCGACATCGAGGGCCAAGTGTAGTGGGGCGTGAGGCATGGGGCGAGGAACGAGAGGTTGGGGCGAGCAAGGAGAGAGGGCGAGGACGATGGACAAGGCGGTGGCTATTCCGGGGCAGTAGGGGAGGGGGTGGTCCTGGCAAGCGAGTGGAGGAAGGTGACGGTTTTGGCGGCGGGTGGAAGCTTTGATAACGTTGGTAGTGGTGGCGACTGTAGCGGTAGGCTGAGAGTGATGGCGGGCGCGGCAGCGAGAGACAAATTGCCCTTTTCTCTTCGGCTTTGAGCCCCCTGGGCTTCTCTCCTGCAGTTTAGAGGTCACTGCCTTGTTCTCGGAAACGAAATTAACACTTACGATATAAAAAGTATCCTCTGCATGCTTTTCATATTCTCTTAATTTTTGATCAATTTTATTTATTGTTATAAACAAATTATATTATTGTTCTATACAAAAATGTTTTCATTAGTACAGGTATTTTTCATTTCTTTCTTTTCAATAATAGTAAAAACGCATGTGACATTTGACGTAGGAGTCCTTCATCTGCCCATTTTCCTTGAGGTTGTGATTCCCTACTATCTCTACTACACATAATTGAATTATCCCTTTACAGTATTAGAGCGTGCGGATGTTCGTGTGTTCGGATGTGCGGTTCCGTCACTCCCTGATAGAACACTTCCCGTGCGCTAATCGATATATATGAGGTGTCATTCGACGCTTCGCGTTCTGCTGATGGGAACTGATAATTTGTTTTCGGATCCAGCCAGAAGATTCAAAGAAATTTCCAAAAACTCTTTTTGCGTGTTTAGGCGCTAGGATCTTAGTGAGTAAGCCGGGAACTAAACCAGCGCCATCTAAATAGATCTATGTAGGTGGCGTTGATTAAAGTCAGTATGCCCAATGGCATTTTTCTTTCAATACGCCATAATTTTCTTTCACGGCACCACCGATTGTGGCACCACTGATCACTTCATCATGAAGTGAACAAGGAAGTTAATTTGAGCAAGTGACAGTATATTTCATTTTAAGTTTTATCCGTAAGGTCTGTAACCATATTTTTAAAATAAATTTACAAAAACCAACAAACAGTATTGCCTTGAAACATATTAAATGTGAAGAAATTCAAGTTAATTCGGAGAAAACAAAACTGTGAATAGTGTTTGAGAATTAATTAATGTTCTACGTTCTATTTCTCACTTCTACGTTCCTAAGTGTACAAATACTGATTTTTAAATGAATGTGATCCAAACTTACTAAACTTAACTAACACCTTATTCATATAAACATAACAAACAGTCGTCTTTTAATGTTTACATAGATTCGCATACGAAACTATTAATAGAGCAAATGCAATAGTGGAAGTGAACACAAATTACACTGAGTTTGTGGAGTTCAAATCTCTTCAAACATTTGGGGAGGAAAGTATGGAAGTGATAAACAAATCCGAGGAAGAATCAAATGTAGTTGTAGAAAATTTTGCGGCAGAAGTTTCGGAACTAATTGAGAATGATATTATATTAGGATTATTGAATAACCCAAAACAGCTTACAGATGATGTGCATTATTCTGCATATTAGCAAAAATCGTAAACAATGTTGTACTAAACACTAGACGCATCATCAATACCTTCCAAGTAATTTTATGCCGATTGTAATTTTAAAATATTATCAGTTGATATCCCGTATGCAGGTAACATACAAGACAATTAGATGTTTGAAATTATTGAAGAGGTATATAACATTATCATCTACTACGGTTCATTAGTAAGTCCAATGCCAGACTCTATAAGAACATGTTTGAACAAAGCTGCGCATAAAATAAATGAAGTATAAAAGAAATTCTCAACACATGAAAATACTTTTAAAACAGCGTCGGCGGCGCCACATTAAACTAGTAAATAATTTTCTGGTAGATACATTTTAAGTACAATATGACGAAATTGATAAGTAAATAAATGAGCACTAAGTAAAACGACTCTCCCTGGACCTCTCCCTGAATTTGGATTCCCTTTTATGATGTGAGTAGTCGCAAGGCTGTGATCTGCGTCAGAAAACTATTTATGAATTCCCATGTAATGATTATTTTTGCCGCCAAATTTCATTTAGGAAAACATGCACGTGAAACTTGTGATTGTCTTGTTATTGGTTCCGAGATGGCCTATAAAATTAGTTCGATGGGAAAAAGTAGAAGTAGAATTGCTACTGAATGACTAATTATTGTACACCAACGTGGATGAAAACCCACGAAAGCGGACAGTCTATGAAGAAATGAAATGAAACTCGAAAAAATGGAATAAATAATAAGTGAAGAGACCTGTGGGTTCCGGTTAGTTATATTTTACAATCTTGTATTAAACCCGAAAGGGAGATTTCTATCTCTAGTGTAAAATATTAATATATTTTAAAATTTCAATTCCAGCTCATCTTTCTGGGCCTCGCCCTGCCCCTCCGTGCGCCACCCGCCCGCCTCCCAAGCCCATCCGGACCCACAATGCTCCTTCCCGCCCCGCCCCGCCACACCCCCCTCAACCCGTCATCTCTGGCTCCTCTCCGCACCGCCCCCCTTCGACCCGACCCGCTCCGCCCAGCTCCGCCCGGCTCCACCCCGGCCCACCACGCCCCATCCCGTCCCATCCCGCTCCACCATGCACTGCTCGCCTTTCCATCCTCCCCTCTGCCCCAATTGTCCTTCCCCGCCCAGCCTCTTTCGCTCTCGCCTCACCAAGCGGCGCCTACTGTCCCCTGATCCGCCTCGCCCGACTCTAACATGCACTGCTCGCCTTCCCGGCGTTCTCACTGCCACAATCGTCCTTCCTCGCCCATTCCCCGTCCTGCCTCTTTCGCTCTCTCCTCACCAAGCTCCGCCTACTGCCCCACCCGCTCCGCCCCGCCCCCCTCCAACATGCACTGCTCGCCTTCCTCCCCACTGTCCAATTGCCCTTCCCCCTATTCCCCACACCGCCTAGTGTCCCACACATTCCCTCCACCGCCTACTGTCCCACTGGCTCACTTGCGTCGCTCACCGTTCTTCTCAATAACTGATTGATTTGTTCGGTGTTTCCTCTTCGTCAATTGGTAAGGTTATTCGTCCCCCAAGAATAGTTAATGTCGATTTTCACGGGGGGGGGGGTAGTAGTGACGGTGATCTTCCTCCGCTGTATGGCGAGATCATCCTGTGCAGCCGTTCAAGTGGAGTTGCTGCTTTTTGTGTATTTAAATGACCGTTACATCCTTAACTTCAACAATCGATTACTTTTTATTGACAATTATTATTAATAATTTTTAAAATATTCAAACTTTTGTTGATGAACAAGATATTTTTTTATTCGTATAATGAGTTAGAAGTTCATCCATATTAGTATAATTTTAAAAGACAATTTAAGATTGTGTGTGTGAAATTTAGTAATAAGTTTTTCCACAGAATCATTAGTAATGGTAGAATTCAGCAATTTTCATTTTTAAAAAATCGCATTTTGAAAATAGGTCTGTAGCATTTTATAGAATTATAAAAATTAAAATTTAGCATTTTATAGCATTTGTTGAGAAAATTAATATAAAGAGAAGACTCTTTGAAATGAAATTATTTTGATTCTTTTTAGTTTTTCCCATTCAAATTAGGGAATAAGGGAAACGAATTTAATAGTTCGCCATTCGTGAACATCGACAAGTATAAAAACGTGAACAGCGCAAGTAACGCGTGTACCGTAGGTTGAGGGCATTTCTTTTCCTCACGTAACCTTCTCCGAACAGGGAACTGAGGAAGCTTAGACCCATTGAAATGTCCCTGAGTGCTCAGGCTTCAAGATCAGTTATTAAAATCTTCTTATTATAGTTTTATTTTGTTTTGGCAGTTAAATCTTATTTATAAATTAATAAACACGGTCACTCTCAAATTGTTTTCGAACATCGATGTGTTGTCGTCGATGTCTCATCACTAGTTACAGTGCAAACAGGAAGGAAAATAATTACTAAATACAATTTAGCAATTATATCGCAGATTCATGACCATTTCGCACTTTGTTTGTGATTTCACATTTTGCGATCGGATTTCACATTTTATCGCAGATTGAAAACCTTCAGAGAAATAATACTATCCGTCAAACATTTAATTACTATTTTTTCAACGTTTGGTTTCACATTTTTAGCTAGTGCTAAAATCTACCATCTCTAATAATCATGAGTCATTATTAGGGGAGTATTTTGATGACATAAAACATTGACAAAAATTGTCAATAAAATGCTCATAAAGTGTTTTAAAATTTCCTCCAGGCAATGAAAATGTACGTAAAATAAATTATCAAAACCAGTCCGGATGAACAACTCAAGCTGGATACGATACTAATGTAATGGAAGCTTCTTCTATTCAAGTGCACTCATCTTGCAAACTTTTAGTTTGTACTGTTCTTTACCAGGAAATATTTCTTTTGTTATTCCCAAATCGGCCGAAACTACTATAGCTCTGATAGGCGTCACAGAAACCTTAGATTACATACTAAGGCTGACGTTACAATTTCTGAGCCAAGAACTCGAATAAGCTACTCTGGGATTCTGTTGAGAACATTTGTTGCATCTCGTAAATATTATTTGAAGCAACTATCATTAAAAAGATATTAAAATCGATGAATTAAACGAAAAATGCATTAAAAATGACGGAAAAGGTAAAAAATGACTTATGAGTCTAAATCAACGAAAAATAAAAATAACTTCCAAAAATGGATAATTTACTTTTGTTATAACATAAAATTAATTTCTATACTAAACCGCATTGTTCTAAAATGAAAATAAAAAATCACATTCCATTAAAATTCGTCCCCTAGTAATTACAAACAAACATTAAATGTTATTTACATAGGACTCTCGTCATACACTTTTCACATTAAAAGGGATGCTTTTGTATCCGAATTTCTTGGACAAATTTCACATCTTGTCTTGTTACTTTTCTTTCCTGGAACTTCTGTTTCTTGTGTTTTTCTGAATGCAAATACTGTGCTATCTTAGATATCAAGTCTCGTGGCAATTCTGTTAGTATTAATCTCAGTGTAAACCAAGGGCGAATACGAAGCAAACTTTCTTTTAGAGTTCTTGTTTCTGCCGATTCCTGAAGTATCAATAATGTTTTATCCTCCTGAAAGTTGAAAGGGTCAATTTGGATTGTGTCATAAGAAATGCAGGCTATCGCAAGGTCTAACGCAGGCCTGGCTGGCGGGCGGGCTGGCGGGAGCTTTGCGACCTTAGACTCACCTGCGAGATAAATAAATTTCTGAGAATTGACATACAGCCTGTAATCATGTGACGAGTTATAGATTTTGCAAATTAAAGATTAGAGGAAAGTTACTGAAAATCACAAGAGTATATAATATTCTCAAACCAAACTGTATATGAACAAAATAAAGTTCGATGTTCAATTTCTTCGACTGGAACCCTCCCGGGTTAACGGATTTTAAGATGGGACATCCACTCTAAGCAACTATCAAGCCACATTTACCCCGCGATGGGATTATAAACGAAAGATCAGGTGCAATTCATGATCTGTTGATTACGTTTCTGCTCTGACTGTATCCTAAAACTGACCGGGGGAAACCACAATACGATCCATACAAGCAGTTGGCCACCAAAATTCTCACCCAGGTATTTGTTGACTTTTCCCAACCAATGTGGGCGCGGCTAGTACCTTTTAGATTTTCACATTGTTGTCTCAAAACTGTAGATAGTCGTATACATAGATTGACACCAACAATTTCATTCATACCAATAATGAAACAGAGGTTATTGATCGAAAACAACAGAAGTTGTTTCTGCACTTCCCGGAAACCAATGGGTGAGTCGAGCAGTTTGGAGACTTCCTGGTGACCATCCCAAATTTTTCTTTCTGTTACTTCATTTGCTTTCGGAAGGAGCAGTCAGGGCTCCTAGCCTTATTGACGACCATCGGCCTACGGGAAGGTCACCTCGAATGAAAAACCTGGTCCTCCAGAGTGAGGATTGAGTCAACTGGGTCTCCAGCCCATCGGGCAATTCGAAAAAAACTGAAGTAGAATAATATGATCAGCCGAGGAATGCAACCACTAAAATTAGTCGGTTACGTCGAGGAAAATAGAAAACGATTATTGAAACATTGGACATTGCAGCGGTTATCAATAAAGAGATTTTCCCCTGGCTTGAAATATATAAGATGTATACTGCCGCCCAATAAAAAATCGAAAAAGTGTTAGGGTAATGAGATTGAGAATCATATGTATTTCTTTTATGTAGTAGATTAACATAAAGGATATTGTAGGAGTATTAATAACTATTTACAAAAATTTCAGGGAGGAAATCAAAAGCTAGAATGCAGTGAATGAGACGATATGTTAAAACGAAATTACATTGTGTTGACGTGGGGTGGTTATCCAAACTGTGTATGCTTCCATAGACGATTCTGATAAGGATAACAGATGATTTTTTTAATAATTGGAAAATATATCTTGAAAATATTAGTAAGAAAAGAAATAATTCCAATGAGAGAGTTAAACTCGAGAGTGGGATGAAAGTAAAATAGCAAAGTCATTTGTAGACACGGAAGTATAGTAATTATCGATAATGAAGGACGAATGACAAATATCTGTAAAAAAATCTGGTTTGACTATTTCTAATTGTTATTTTCCAGGATAAAGACACTCATACGTGAATTACACTATGACGAGGTCAGTGTTCTGTTATTGAAATCGTAGGCTTCCGTGGCCAGTGTCATGTAAATGATCTTGGCTGTCCGGGTGTCACCGCTTCGAAGGCTGTGTGGCCAGGACTGGTCTGCCAAGTAGACCAGGCAGTGAGGCAGACCAGGACAAGATGGTCGAAATGTTGGCAACTCTGCGTTGGACGCGGCGTCACTCGAACAGCCAAGATCATTATGTGTTCTGTTATCGGCGTCTTCATAGTTAGGCAGACCTCGAATATTAACCTTAGAGATGTACATGCGCATAGAGAATCCAACATTCGATCCAAACGTCATATATTAAAAGGAAAAATGATGATTAAATATCAGAGTAACATTAAAAAAGATTGGAAAGAAATTTGAACTGACGTACGAGTATTACAAGATATAATCTGGAAGCATTTTTAAAAGATTCCATATATACTACGTAAATAAAGTTTAGGAATTTAAGAAGAAAAGACAATCTGATTGGGAAAATAATTGAGAAAGTATTAACTACAATAGTTGATGAAAAACATTTTGTTATTCAAAAGTGGATGAGGAAGAGAAGAAAGACTATATTCGCCGTAATACTTTAGTGAAGAATGCTGCAATAAGGAACAAGACCCAATATTGGAAGGAGCTGTTTGATAGAATGAACAGATTTATGAGGGGAAGATGAGATCGATAACGCTGGAGAACTATAAGTACAATAAAACGTAAATCACTGGAGAAGATCCAAATTGACCATGTCAGATTAACTCTCAATTGGCAACTTATTTTCAAAACTTAATAACAGAGCAGAATTATTGAATAATGATCATGAAGAGATGAATAATGAAGTGAGAATACCAGAAATTTCAGGTAAGTAAATAAATATTTGTAGAAAATAAAAATCCTACGTCACCGTGGCGAGGTTATTCAGTTGAAATAATGAAGAACTCTCCTGAAATTGAAACTGAAAAGATAATGTGGATGTTCAATACATGCCTATGAGAATACGCATTGTCAGCTGATTGGAATATGGCACATACAAACCACACATTCATAATTATATATTTACACCTAATAACATGGGTAATTCCACGTAAAATCGGCCGAAAAAAGCATTAGGCCTTTGATTGGTCTAGTTTTTTTTACTTGTTCAATGTTATGTAAAAAAATATAAGCATCATACTTAGTGCTTGACTTTTGACCTTGTTTTTATTTATACCCAAAATTAGAAAAATTCTTGATGATTTTGGCCGAACTTGTCTCACGTGAAAATCTATCCTAATATTTTTAAAAAAGTTTCTCGTAATAGTAAATAGTTCAACGAAAAGTTTTTTTGCATTGACTCTCTTATCATTTGCATTTTATACCAATATTTTTGCTTCCGAATTTAAAATTGCAGTTTTTCTAACCTTAATTCCCAAAATACCTAATCGTAGATTTTCGATTTTGTTGGCCCAAAATATTAAAGAAACTCTAATTTTTTACACAAAAATAGAATTGACGTTTGAAATTGGAAATTTCAAAAGTTACGGATGTTTAAAGTCGAAATTGTTGTTTAGTTTCAAATAATCCATCCAGGACGTTACGAATTCAATGCAGTAGAAATAAAATTCTGGAGGAAAAGCCGCAATGAAACAAAAAGGACTGAGTAAGCAATGAGAATATTAGATTATGAAAGTGGATGAAAAAATTTCTGACAAAACATTCAGTGACCAAATAACTAAAATGTTACGGACATGTTCTCGCAATTGGCGGTAATTGGTTAACTGGAGTGTACGTGAAACAATAAAACGTGGAAGACTAAGGATGAAAATGAAATTCAGACTGCACATAGAGATGGAAAAAGAACTTGATATCGAGGATACCGAGAATACAAAAAAAGGTATAGGATACGAGAAATGGTCCGGAGCTTAATATAACTTTCCATAAAATAAAGAAAACTTGAGTTGGCGTTCTAGTAAACTGAATTAGTTGTGGTTTATTACTTTTCGTAATTCGGTACTGATACGAATGCGTTGATGTAATAAGACAAATGAAAAGCCACTCTTAACATTCCGCGGTTCTTTAACAGCAATCTAAACAAAAGAGTTCTAACTGAAGATGACGTATCGATGCACTTATTCCAAGAAATAGTATTTCTTGTCTATAGGATTTTACAAATAAGATAATATTAAAGAAAGTATTGAGCGAGACACGACCGCTAACAAAAATAACAGCCTCAGATGCTCATAAATCTAGACTATCACCTACGTTTACACTACTTCAACTCTTTTATTATTTGCTGTTTGTTGGCCTAATGACGTTAATGACTATGATACAGCTAGTAAACTAGGCGCAGCTATTTGCAATATAGAGGGCATCTCCTATTACAGAGTTTAAATATGCCGCAACACAATGTAAATGGCTACTATCCCGGTGAAACTCCAGCAAATTTACTACAAAGAAATTCAATCCAATCGGATTATAATTACCAAATTTCAAATTTGAAGTGAACGAAACAGACAAAAGGAGAGGCAAACTCGATTAATATATTCCTTGAAACCGTGTTATTCGCAGGTTATTAAAGAGTAGTTCATCCTTTGAGAGGTATCTCTCTAGGAAGTGGAATTGTCACTTCAGTCGATTAGGTGGTGAACTGGTTGTGACGATTTTGTGAGAATGGCGTCAATAAAAGCGCGCGACACTAAAGCACCCAGTTGAGTGGCTCCATAAACCGGTATTATCTGCGCGACTTCATTGCTTCCGCGTACGTACCTTCGCGCAAATTCTTTTGGAAGAATGGAAGTAAAAAGTACATCTGCGAAATATATTTCTTACAGATTATTATTGCTGGTTGATGATTGAGACTACTGGCGTTCTGGAAACACAGTGAAACTTTGGTATTTTGTTTGAAACAAGTGTAGTGTAGTAATTCAAGTTGACCATTTATCAGTTGCGATTCGCCCATGCTCTAGTATATCATCTACTCATGTGCTATTGACCGATTAATTCATACTTGTTCAAGTCACCTTCCTGCCACCTTATTGAAGAGACAATTTAGTCGAATGAATGTTCCGAACAGTAAATGTTTTCATGATGTGAGATTATTGTGTAACAACTGCATTTTAATAATTAATTTTTTCAAAGAAGTTTCAAAACATTTAAATATTATAACGGGCAATAGGAAAAAATTTTAAGGATTGGTCGTCTCGGTAGTTTATTGGTTCGATTCCATGTCAGGGTGAAATTTTCTGAAAAAATATTTATAAACTTGTTACATTTAGATTGATTCAACGACAAAGGCACTGCTTCTGCAGTGTTCTACTGCGACTTGTCTTTGCATCTCAACAAAACTTTATTTCTACGCGAAGAACCTGCTACCATTCGCCCCCCCCCAGCGCAGTTCGACCCGTTCCGCCTTCTCCATTGTATAACAAAACGTTCTCTAGATGACTGTTCATTTATCAGTTTTCGGAGCTCTTTCTTTCACTTTTTATGCCAACAGTACCTCACGTAAAAATCATGTTCATTTATTGTGCTTCTTCACAAACTCGAATTTTCTTGACTAAGAGTTAAAGTGTTTTTCAATTGATGAGTACTTTTCTTAATGAAAATTCTATTGTTTTCTTCAATTAACAACTGTTTTCTTGCCAAATAAGCACTTCTTTCATTATTGTAAAAATATTTTGAATTTTATAATATCCTGTGCATTGATTCTTTTGAGTCTCGGCAAATATTAATAATTTGGCCCCATCTGTAGGTATGATTAATTACGTTTTAGAAGTGATGTGGTATGGATTACTCACAGTAGATTTCCGTTTTTTTTACAAATATATTGTAAATTCTGAAGACAATCTGTGAGTACAATCTAACCAATTCACAATGTATCAAAAGACATATGAATCCAAAATTAATCTATCGTTTACACGTAAGAAAGTTCTGTTGAACAAATTAATAGTTTTCTCATCGGTTGTAAACGCTGTGCGACGCCCATATTTTCTGAATCGTCTTATCACAAGAGAAATTCATCAAGCAGAGATGCTGCACATGTACGGTTGTAAAAGAAACTTGGAGAGTGAATGGAAACCACGTATGAAAGTGGGAAAAAGAAAAAGTGTTCGCAACATCTAACCCCACGACCCCGCGCGTTTTCCCTCCGCGCGCTTTCGTCCTGGGAAATGTGGGTCACGCGTTCTGCAGATCAATGTCCCGAGACTCTTCGCCGCTGTTACAGATCCTTTAAAAATATGTAAATCATGTCTGCGCTGCGCGTTCTGCGCGGCCGAGGGCGAGGGAAGAGGCGCTGGCGGAACAAGGGCTCCTCCGGCACTGTTGCTATCCCGGCGCTGCCACCAGTTGTAGTTACCTTTACTGTTGCGTCTCTTTTTCGTTCCGTCTTCATTCTCGTTACGATTCCGTGTTCTCGTTCATGCCCTACTCTACGCCTCCTCTCCGTTCTCTTCATTGCCGCTTTCACGGTTCTCTTCGCTGTCTCCTCCGCTGTCTCTTCGCTGTTCCCTTCGCCCTTTCCTCCGCTGTCCTATTCGCTGCCTCTTTGCCGTTGTCTTTGCATTCCTCTGTGCCGTAATCTTTGCTACCCTTTTAATCGTCCTATTTGCCGTCCTATTTTCCATCTTCCCCTATCTTATTCCCGAACCCTTCCATGTCCTCACCGTCCTCATCTCTGCCAACTCATCTCCCACGCCGCCCTCCCCTTCATCCTGACTGTTCGGTTCCTCGTCCTCCATTCTGTTCTTCCCCTTTCTTAATCTCTGTCACCAATGCCTGATTTCCCGCCTTTTCCTCTTGCTTCTTACTTTGCCCTGTTATTGTACTGTCGTTTCTCTCCCCATCTTCGACGTGTCTTTTGTCGCAGGGGGTCTATCCTAGTCCCCTTGCTCGTCTTTTCATCGTTGTCATCTCCTTACAGCGCCTTGTCTCTTCTCCTTATGCGACCTACTCTCCCTGAGCGTATGTATGCGCATACTTTCCGTCTGCATCCTTTCCCGTCCCCCTGTTCTTGCCTTGAGGCTCACCTCGCCGCCGCAGCCGTGATCGACCCCATTTTTTGTCTTTGCGCTTCTTACAGCGTCGCCACCGTTACTCTCACCTCCAGAGCCTTGAACACGTCTTGGCCAAACCTTGTTTTCCCGACCGATAGGCAACCGCTTCTTAACGAGAACGATAGTCCCATTGTATATAGCGTTTACTATTACCGCCTTTACTTCAACTTAGTAGTCTGTTTTGTACGGTCTGCTTCGTCAGTACTCGCCATCCCACCTCTTTCTTCACCACGTCTTACATTAGGCACCAGAGCCTTAATCGTCGCAAACCTCGAGGCTGTGATTGAATTCGACTTCAAAATTCTTGGGCAGAAAAATGCAGACGTCAACATATCAAACACAATAGCAGAAGCTCTGGTTCAACAAATGTGAAATGTAACGGTTTGGATATGTTTATGAAAAAGAAAATTAATATTGTTAAAGAAGGAAATAAATAGTTCTTTAAATACTATTTTAAATAACGAGTGCTTCATAAACCGACAATGCTTCGCTCTGAAGAACGTTTTTTTCTCCGCTC
The DNA here is from genome assembly GCA_011170035.1 of Teleogryllus occipitalis. Taxonomy (NCBI): domain Eukaryota; kingdom Metazoa; phylum Arthropoda; class Insecta; order Orthoptera; family Gryllidae; genus Teleogryllus; species Teleogryllus occipitalis. Next base: position 60,665 of record BLKR01005439.1, read on the forward strand.
ACACATTCATGAAACTTTAGTTTTTGCAATCACAGAAAAATGTTTTCGAAGTAAATGTGCAGGAATGGCAAACATTTCATCAACATTAGAGCGTTCAATTCCTTGGAGTGCGTCACATCTCGCATTATGAAACGGAGAAAGGAGACTAGTTATTCAACTAAGTTAAAACCAGCAGCAAACAGTATGGAAAACAAAAGGGCCAAAACAAAACAGAACCAGCAGTATTGCGGTAGCACAGGAGGAACAACGAATGCAGTAAGCGAAAGAAGGAAAATGAAACTTGTAAAGTCAAAGGCTTCCACGGCCGGAGTCACGTAAATGATCTTGGCTGTCGGCGTGACGCCGCGTCGCAGGCTGTGTTGCCGACGTTTTGACCATCTTGTCATTGTCTTTCTCAGGTCTCGTCTGGGCTAGCAGGCGAGCCCCGGGAAGACCACGACAATATGGTCAAAACGCCGGCAACACAGCCTTCGACGCGGCGTCACCCGAACTGCCAAGATCATGAAAATGAAACACCACACCCATCGTGCTCATCTTAGCGCGTACAGGATGGGATATATTTTCCGCAGCCCTCCTGGACTCCCCTCCTTGACACCCAGCCCTCGCCGCCCCTTCCCGCTACCTACCCCCGTTCCGCGCTGGTGCCGAGTTCTCTTGGGAATTAAGATGAAATGGAAAGTTGCAAAAAGAGATTCCTGGTCACTCCTCAACTCCGAAACAACGCAAAGTAAAAAACTCAAACAACACACAACAGAAAGGGGATTTGCACGCGTCCTTGTTAAGACGAAGGGGGAAATTGTCTTAAGGAAGCCAAATCTGTCGGACACACCCACTCGGTGCTGCACCTATAAATTCTCTCTGCATTCATTTCTCATCGGCCGAAATACGAGGCAAAGAGACAAAAGAGAACGCGCACAGAAAGAGAAACGAGGCGGCTAGACGCGAACGTATTCACCGCGGGTCCATCTGCCTGCAGCGAGGGCGGTTGTTGGGGTGGGTTAGTGCCGCCGCCTCGCCCCGCCCCCCTGCCCCGCCCCCGCCGCGCTGCGCCGCGCTGCGCTGGCGTCGGCGCGCGCTCCGCTCGGGGCCAGTCGCGCGGCGGACGCGGCTGCGTCGGCGTCGCTCGTGCGGTTCCGCTCGCCCTCGCCCGCGCCCTCCTCCGCGCCCGCGCCCGCGCCCGCAGCCCGTGCGCGCTCCCGCGTGCCCCGGCCGTGCCCGCCCCTGCGCCGCCCCTGCGCCGCCGCCGCCGCCGCCGCACGCGTCGATATCTCCCGCCGCGGACCCGGGCACGCGCCTTCTTCTCGCGACCTCCGCGCTTCTCACGCTTCTTCTTCTTCTTCTCCTCCTCATTCTTCCTCCACTCTTCTTCTATTTCTTCTTCTTCTCTGCTGCTGCCGTCTGCGACTCCGGTTGCCTCTGCACTAAAGAGTAAGTCTTGCGCCCTTGCGGATCACGCTCAACAGTTGCTTATCGACACTCTGTGATAATTCCTGAACTGAGTGCTGATGGAGATTATTGTGTAGCCTTATCCATTTCTCAACTATCCTCTTTTCTTTAACCTCTTTCGTAAATAAAATGATTTTCGGCAGTTAACATTGTAGAATCTGCAAGAGGGTTTGTATTACAATGTTGGTTATGCGGAATATTACTTCCCACAGAAGTCGTTCATCGGGCTTTCTGAAATTGACGGTTTATTTGACGTAAACGTACTTTTTTTTACACGTCAGGTAGGAAGAGAGCTTCTAAGTTGAAAGGCAAAGATATGCGAGCTCTCTTTCTTCTTCAGGAGCATCCTAACGAAAGTGTCCAAAAGCGAAAATCAGGAAGAATACAGAAACCTGTGTGCGGAAACGGCAACCCGCAGTGCAGTGAAAATTTACAAGTCGTTTCCGTCGACGAGTTCATCTCAGCCGCCCGCTCGCGCTGACCTGCCTCTCCGTGTGTGTGTGTGTGTGTGTATGTGTGTGTGTGTGTGTGTGTGTGTGTGTGTGTGTGTGTGTGTGTGTGTGTGTGTGTGTGTTGGCGGCATGTCCTGTTTGCGCGCTTTTTGAGGGTGGTCGACGCGATCCGCCATCGCTGCCTAGCGAAAGCTGACGTTGCGCGCGCACACATACACACACACACACACACACACACACACACAAGCTCGCACGCGCGATCCTCCACCCTTTTGTTCGCCCTCGCTCTTCCACGCGCATCCGTCTGCTCACATACCCCTTCAACCACTCGTTTACTCACCATCACACACGTCTGTTCGTATTCGCTCGCCCTCGTCCATCTCAACCTCATCTTTCTACGTACCTACGCACTTTCGTCCCTTCTTATTCACCTCTTCATTTTTAACTTTTCACGCTTATCTGTTTACGCTTGTCCACTCACCTTGTGTAAATTCGCCAGCTGACATTAATTGTATCATTGTTCTCAACAGTCAATCTTCAGAGCCCGCCATCACCTACCTGCTCTAGCTTACAACTTCTGTTTCCTTTATTCCCCTTACTTCTTTTTTTTTCGCAGTTCATCTGCATTTTCTATCGTTGCCCTCCTTTATTTCCTTCCGCACTCGCGCCCACGTTCACTGTATCACTCTCATCTCACCTTGCAAATTCACTGGCACTTCACTGCATTTGTACAATCAATCATTAGCGGGGCCTTGCACTCGCCCAGGCTGGCTCTGAATCGTCTGCTCCGTACTTGACGTTCTGGATACTATTCACTTGCTCTGAGGCACTGCCACTCACCCGTATTTTTTCCGCGTCATTCAGTTGTTCGCCCACTCGCGAGTGCCGACCGCCTGCACCTGCCTCACCTCTTCCCGGAACCCGCACGAGCATCCACTAGTTGCTCCCAGGGGAAGAGGGAAGGGGGAGACGATGTTGTTTGCCAACAGACGATACGAACTTGACGGAGCGGTGTTGTTTGCATTTTTGCAGACAATGCGAAGCTGGCGAAGGAATGTGGTTTGCAAAAAGACAATGAGAATCCGACGAAGCAGCGTCGTTTGCAAACCGAGAATACGAATCTGACGAAGCAGAATTGTCTGCATTTTTGCAGACAATGCGTAGCTGACGAAGGAATGTTGTTTGCAACAGGACAACGCGAACCTGACGAAGCAGTGTTGTTTGCAAACAGACCATGCGAATCTGACGAAACAGTGTTATTCACAATTGGACAATGTAGCAATTGGACAATGCAAACCTGACAGAGGGGTGTTGTTTCCAAAGAGACCATGCGAACTTGACGACGCAGTGTTGTTTGCAAATGAACAATGCGAACCTGACGAAGGGGTGTGGTTTTCAAACAGACAGTACGAACCTGACGAAGTAGTGTTGTTTGCAAACGGACAGTGCGAACCTGGCGAAGCAGTGTTGTTTGCAAACGGACAATGCGTACTTGACGAAGGGATGTTGTTTCCAGACGCTGCGAACCTGACGAAAGAGTGTTGTTTGCAAACAGACGATGTGAATCTGACGAAACAGTGCATTTGCAATTGGACAATGCAAACCTGACAAAGGGGTGTTGTTTCCGAGCAGACCATGCAAACCTGACGAAGCAGTGTTGTTTGAAAATGAACAATGCGAACCTGTCAAAGGGGTGTGGATTTCAAACAGACAGTACGAACCTGACGAAGCAGTGTTGTTTGCAAACGGACAGTGCGAACCTGGCGAAGCAGTATTGTTTACAAACAGACAATGCAAACCAGAAGTAGTGTTGTTTGCAAACTGACAATGCGAACCCGAAGAAGCGACGTTGTTTACCAACAGGCAGCGTGAATCTAAAGAAGCGGCGTCATTTGCAAACAGACAGTGCGAACCTGACAAAGCGAGGGCGTGCACATTGCGTGGCGGAGGTGGTGTGGTGTGGTGTGGTGTGGAGCGGTCGCGCTGGCGCGGGGCGGGGCGGGGCGGCGGGGCTCGGGTGGGCCGACTGGGCGGCGGCGGGGGTGTGGCGGTGGCGGTGGAGGCGGAGCAGAGACCGCGCCCAACTCTCGCTCGCTCCCATTGTGCGCGCGGCGGGCGGGCGGGCGGTTGGCGCGGGCGTGTGGGCGGTGAACGATGTGGTTTCGCGTAGGAGGCTCTACTCCCTCCCGCAGCTGGCTCGTCAAGTATCGAAGAATAAGCCAACACAAGATGCTACATTTCGTAAGGGCGTGAACGAGCTTTGGTTTCTGCGTTTTTGTCCGTTGTGTGGTTTGTGCATGGGATACATTTTGTTTCCACTTTGTTCTTGTTTCAATTTCTTACATCATTCGATGAATTTTCTTTTTCGTAAGAACTTGGTGATCTTATCCTTTTTACTTTTTAGTTAACAGTCTTATTTAATGATTTGATTTTAAGCACTCCTGTTCTTTGATTATTATATTATTTCACTAATAGGGAAGGTGGTAAACATGAAATAATGAGTTGATTGTTATTCTGACTTAATATTATGTAATTTGTATGTTTGTTTGTGTTGAAATACTAGTGGTTTCTTTACGATTGTTCTCAATTATCCCAATTAATATTTTGTAAGGAGAATATGATATTTTAACTACCTTATTAAGAAGGAAATATAAAAGATTTTGTTTGTACGTATTGTGTACAGATGTTCATATTAAAGATCTCATTAATTCAGAAACCTGCATGAATTTTTATTTTATTTTTATGTTATCGGCTAATCCTATATTTCGCTGGATTTTTGTGGCAATGTAGAATGATATTCTCCACCAATAGGAGAACATGAAAGGTTTACTCCGTTTAAAACTTTCCCTCTTGAAAGACAGCGTTGCCCGAGGTCCTAGCGTCTGCGCCGCTTCAAGGCGCGGTTCCATCGACGACCTCTGGCGAGGACCCTGGGAAACACGAAACCCCAGCGAACAATAGACGCCTCGGGTCGCGCTTTCTCCTCCTCCGCGGCAGGAAACGAGTAAACATCTCATCGATATTATATTTATCCCTGGGATAGGGCTTATGGCTTTACGGCGTCATCTTAAAAAGTGTGTTGAAGTAGGGATCAACTGTGGAGATTTTTACACTTCTGCTGCAGTTGTGTTATGTTTTTCGTGTACATTCGAATATATCATTTAGAGAAACTTAGATTCACGAGGATTATAAAAGAGAGCTCCTTTTTATATCCACATTCTTCAGAACATTACTCTTACCTTCCTTCAATTTATTTGAACATAGACTGTTGGGCTTACGTGTTTTATCGCACACTCAAGAAACAACTTTTTTACTGTATTACTTACTTTACTAGTAGTAGCTGAAAGCTAAAGAACTTTTTTCAATGCCAATAACTACGTGAGTTTTTCTCTATTAAAGGATCGCTTCATTTGCCCTTGAGATTCTTTTATATTCTGAAAGAAGATAATTTATTGATTACCAAATCTCTGCCAACAAGTCTGTTAAGAGCAGATTCATCTTGGTAGCGATCAACAACGAAAGCACGGGAGCCTTGTTTAAACTTTAATTGAAGGAGGATACTTTTTAAAAATTAACTATCGATCATATGAACTAATAAAAAAACATAAATCTAATATTGCTCATCCAGAAAATGTCACGGTTTTAATCATCGTTTTCCACGAAATTCATACATTTGTCAGGTTTCATTTCGAATAATCGTCCGAAAGAATCGCATCAAGCGAGCCAATAATCACGCATCACGTAACACATTTCTCTTTTTGTTTCAGTTCTCAGAATGGACGGATCATGACATCGCAGCCATTGGTAAGTGGTTTAGTGTGCACGGGATATTTATGCAACGCAGCGCCAAATGCAGCGCTGGCGACCAACAGTTATTCAGATGCGCCGCACCGGAATCGGGGGCTCAGCGGGTGCAATCGATGCAAACACGGCTTTTAGTGCGTTCACGCACAGGGAGGGGGCGCGCGCTCCCGCGCACGAGCACGCGTCAACCACAGCGGCGGGAAGAAAAGAAGCGGCGTCCCCTCAAATACACGATATCGAACGCTCGGTCGTAAAATCAAACTTTAAGGATCTTATCAGCTGTAATTTCTTACATACGTCAGAACTAACAGCTACTAGTACTGCCCCAAGTAAGTTCAAGGTTGATGCTGATAACAAGGAGATACATACAACAATTTAGGATGGCTGGATAGGTGAATGGATGGTAAGTTGGATGACTTTCGAGTTGAAGCTTCGTAAAAACGTCTGGCGTAAAATGTAATTTGTTGTTTTGGAGATTATTTAGATATTTTAATTTAGGAATGGGGGTTCATTACATGAAGTCCCTGTGACATTTGGCAATTATTTTCATTAACTTTTTAGCCGAATATAGCAATATGTATTAATAAATATGACGTAGTTGCGATATTCATTAAAAACTTTGGACTTTTGACTATTGTGAAAGTTTATATTTATTTTCGAACTTGTCCTATATCTCCAATATTAAAGCCGGAGATTTCGCTCTCTTTTTAAATACTCAAATAATGTTATCCACTTGAAAAATAGGAGGAGTTGTTGAGTAGTAACACCAAGAGGAGAAGTTGTGTAGTAACACCACGAGGAGAAGTTGAGTAGTAGCACCAAGAGGAGAAGTTGTGTAGTAACACCACGAGGAGAAGTTGAGTAGTAGCACCAAGAGGAGAAACACCACGCGGAGAAGTTGAGTAGTAGCACCAAGAGGAGAAGTTGTGTAGTAACACCACGAGGAGAAGTTGAGTAGTAGCACCAAGAGGAGAAGGTTCGGGCCGTTACGCTGTCCCACACGCTTTCAATGACGCGAGCTCAGCGCGAGGGGCCTGAAATAAAAAAAAAATTCCGCGGAATAACGAAACAGCGAGTTCGTTGAGTGAATGTCACTCCGCGTTAAATTTATGGATCGCGTGAAGTGTTTGCTCTTGGGCGTGTTTGTGCGAGAGCGCCGGTTTTTATAGGTAATGGGTCTTCATCTCTTCGTTATTAAATAACCTCGAAACACTGTGCATGTTCCATGTTTGCAGTTGGTGTTACTTGGTAATTGCCATGACATGCTTTGTTTAAAATTTTTATAGTTTGATGTAAATGTTTGGGTAAATGTGTTAATATAAGCTGAAAGGATGCATCTGATAATGAAAAACATTGTTGAATAAGAATATAAACTGAAAGACAGAGAAATGTGAGATGAAAGATAATGCAATTAAACTATTGTCTCATACTTTTGTCCGCGCGTAGAATATACATTAAATTCAAGCGAATGTAATACAAACTAACTAATAAAATCAATTTAAACTAATATAATAAAAAAGTATGCGAATTTAATTTAGGAATTCTCGTTATTTTCTTATTTTCAAAATATGTCCATCACTTCGTACTAGTAGCTGTTTCAGCTACTGGTATTGAAACATGGGAGATATTTTTCTTGCTTAGATTTGTAATGGTTATGAAACAATAATTATTATATTTTTATGTAAAGTAACTATCGAATCGACAATTATGTAATATATTACACGAAAGAAAAGTAAACCATTGGGTAAATCGTCAGACGTAAGGCAATTTAAGAGTATTTCGAAACTTCCAACACACTTGCCATAAATATTGAGTCAAGTACATTGAAAAAATGTAGAGCATCTTCTCGTAGCCGAAATTGAATATTGATATATTCCTGAGTACATCAAAGATTATAGGTCAATGAAGTCTGTTACACAAATTGGTCGTGGAATTGACTTTCTATCTGACGGTCAACAGTTTCACATTCGTACACGATACGACGGTTTAAATAGTTTCTTGCGCAAATAAAGACTCCCAAATTTATCTCTTACTAGGGTTTCATAATCTATTAGCCTTTGTATTCAGTCCAGACTATTGTCGAATTATAGTTCACCTAAGTTCTCCATGTTCTCGGTGGCTCCTGTTTTGGCTATTGAAAGTCTTTTCCACCCTTTCTTTATATAAAAATGTATGTATTTGGCATTATTGGGTCAGTAGTCCGACTAGCTACCGGTGTTCCCCTTGCCTGAGCCTAGTTAAATTCCCATGCTTGGGGGTAAGAGCGACATGAGACGTTCAAGAGTATTCTCTTCACCGTAACTAGCAAGATAAAAATTGATATTTTATTGTGACTGTAATGATTGCTTTTCCAGTTTCCAAAATATCATTTTCATAATCAATATTTCCGATTCCTATTCCACTTTCATTCATTCCTTCTTCATTTTTAATTTTCTAGTTCCTTTTCGTGGTCAGAATTTGCGTCTGAATCGTCAATTTCCTTTTCTAATTTATCTTTGCTCTTCAGAGACTATTGTGAAATCATCATGACACGTTTTACCTCTGGTACATCTCATTTTTGAAGATCTTGACAATTTATCACTACCCGTTAACGTAGTATCCATTATGTGTCCTAAAATGAAAAAAAACTTTCTTTATGACACTAAAATTTATTTTTCAAATTCACTACTTTAAATTTATACAGTGTTACGAAAAATTCATAGTATAAAATCCCTGGTCTCGCATACTTTTTATAGGTGTTCCTTGCATAAGTCGTCACACCGATTCGATGAGACCTGCAAGTTTTTAGAAACCTGTGTCCTCCAGGCATAAACAGACATGAACTAAGAGACAATCCGCGCTCCGTATAGACGATTAGTTATTAGGATGGAGGCAGCAGCATTGTAAATTGTATAGTCACACTACACCTGAATATAACGATAGCGACATAGCAGTCCGAATATTACTTTTCTGTTTAAGGAGCGAAAGAAACTTCCAATCATTTTCACCGAAGCAACGATTGTTGTTGATCGTCATTTAGATAAATATATTCAGCTCTGTTAAGCATATTATTGTCAACGTTACAAATGTCTCAATTTTATTAATAAAGTGGCTTCTAGATTATATTCAAAGTAAGCTCTGTGCCAGACAGTTTAATGAATAAAAATGTTCACATGATAGGTTGAAATATTAAATCTGTAATTTGCAATATTATCATTGTAATTTTCCGTATAACTGATTCAAATATACAAGCAAGTCGATGTGAATGCCATGTGACAGCGACCCTAGTTGGAAATACTACTATTATTGAAAATAATTTTGTGAAATTATTTTTGCCAATGGTTGAAACTCAGAGTATTAGTGGAATTTGGACAACAATAAGATTTTAATGGGTATATATTTATACGCAGTGAACAATAAGAAGGGGAATGTCTTCAGAAGCAATAGTGATGAAGTGGAAACAAAATTACTGATTGCTTATCGAGCATTTGGAAGCATATTTAGATTCAAATATTTGGAACATCTACTGTGGATTTGGTTCGCATAAAGTTTCCAATCCAGTAACGCATTATAATGGAACTCACACTATAATGGAACTCACACTATGAGAATATATTCAAGAATTACAGAAACCGACTTTTAATCAAGTCACCAGTGGGTAAACATTTGTTCCTTTTCAATCACTAGTAATTTTTCTTTCGATTTCTTTCTTTTGATAATTAGATCATGATCATGAAATGATTTATAGACATATTTTATATACATTTATATACATCATTACTGTATACTTTACAGAACCGACAACTTGTATTATTTGCCAGCTTTATACAAAGTATAAGGGTCGGTGACCATACTGCAATAATGAGGTACTCCAATAATTTCTGAAAATAAGCTCTTCACAGAAAAAACACGCATTAAATTTCAAAGAACAATTGTTTATTATGACATTTAAATTAAACAAGAAATCAAATTATAAGAACGGAAAAAACTCAGAAATTATTAACACCTAACATCTAATCTAATGTAACAAAATCTGAAGTTAAATTTCCTATGTTCCTAATAACTCTTACTGTCCTTCAATGTCATTTGACACGTTTTAACGATTTTTAAAGAAGTAACTCGCTGTCAATATCTTGTCTAAAGTCTTCATCGCTGTAACATTGTCCACAATATCCGTGCATAGGTTCTACTTTACTTCTGCCATCCATTGTCTATAACAAAATCTCTCCTACATGACATTTCTAAATGATTAATTTCAACGTAATCGGCATATATGCACTCCTATTCTTTAATCAGAGCTCACTATTTTTATGCTCTAAGCTTACGAGTGACTGAGAATATTAGTTTTATTTCTTCTCTCGAACAGTATACAAGTATTTAATACCATGGAAACCGTCTGCCTCCTATGCACTCCTGGCCAAGTCTTCACTTGAGCTTGTGCTGGCAAATCGTCATCAAATCTGAAGTCTTGAGAGTCATGCCACGTTTGTCACAAATAGACATGAGCATAGAAAATCTGAGAGCCATTAATATTATCTTTCTGTGTGCTCTAGAAAATTTCTTTATCTGGATTAAGTTCATATTGCTTATTCTCTTCATCATGAATCAATGATCATTTTCAGAAAATATTTTTATAAATAAAAACTGACATTATTTCATTAACAAGTAATATGTAAATACATCCAGCAGAAATGAAAGATTATTTATCCCTAGAAATACCCAGCTAAAGTTAAGAATCTTGATTTTTTTTTTTTTGTAAAAATAGTCATCTGAATTATGTAGACATTTGATATCTATATCTACCCTATTAAAATAATACTTTTGTAGTTTGAAAAATATGAGCCACATTAATTGGTAATGAGTCAATGTTTCTCAAAGGAAAATTAACGTCAGGGTTTTTAATGTCAAAGAGAAATATTTGTTTTTTTTTATCGAGAATGAAAAGAAAATTTCTCCGGGAATTAGTGGACCCTGCTTTACAATATTATTACCGTATACATGTATCAGATTTGTCAACCGTGTATTAACATTTATCAACTCAGAATCAAGCTGTTTTTATGTATCAAACAGTAACTGTTTAAAGATTATAGCAGCAGTAGTATGAAGTTGAAACAATGTATACTACATTATCCATCTGCTAAAGGTAGCTCTCCAGAGCAGTACGTAATGAATAAAAAATTCATTTAGCATTTAAAGATTTTATATTTTTCCATCTCATTTCTTCGGCGAAACTCGTACGGCAAAGGCCTTCAAATTTCCCAGCTCTCTTTTTACGACCACGGGGCCAAGAGGCTGCGCGAGCCGTCCAATAGACAGCCGCAGGGCGCAGCGCGGGCCGGAGCAGCTGGAATTGAGCTGTGCTAATGTGATAGCGGTCCGAAACTTTTACGGAGATCGATACCACAAATAGAAACTTGAGCCAATTTGTCCTACCTGCGGGAAACGAAGGAAGCCGAGGCGATTTCCTTCCAGCCGCAATCAGACTCGGGGGACGGGGAGGGGGCGGGGCGGAGGATCCGGGCACGCGGAAGATTAGTTCGCCCGAAGATTTTCAAACGCTACGGATCGGGGAATATTTGCCGAGGAATTCTGTAATTATTAACCTACTTTTTTAAAGATGTTTATTTGCAAGAAGATTAATCTCAAAATGAATTGGGGTTTTACTTTCTCGCATACTGCTTATAATGCAGAAAATGTATTGAAATGTCATACCAATACAAGTGTTAGTACAAAATAGCACAGGCTTTCTCGTTTGTTTCCTGTACTTTGGAATCGGAGCTTTATAGTTATCTTCTTCCTTCCTGCTATCTACCGGCGACTAAAAGATCCCCAGATTTTCTCAGGGACCTTCGCACTCCCCAAATTTCACGTTGGTCTATTTCGGCACTGTACCTTTACAAACAAATTGCCCATAGTATCCGTTGGCTCATGACAATGCAAAGTGCATTGTTCATGATATATGGATTTGATTCCTTAGATACGTAGTTTCCAGTCAGGTCAACTTATTATTCACTTTCTCTTGCACTACTTATATTCGAAATCTTTGGTTTGTATGTTCTATTCGTTTCACAACAACCTTTGGTTTGTATGTTTCATATTCTCTCATTACAACACCGTATCTTCTAACGGATTTTTTACTGATTGTCATTCTCTTAGCAAAATATGTCTGTGTATAGCTACCTGATCCCGGAAGGGTTTTCACAACTGCAACACTACAAGGATAAAGATCACTTACCTTCCTCATTTTTGTCTGCTCATGTATAATTACTTAAAAGTCACATCCACCGAGAGACATAAACGAACTTGAAATCTATCTGGATGCGTCATCACAACGGGAGGAAGACGTGATGGACCGAACCTGAGCCACATGTCTAGTGACATTGGCGCGTCGTGTTTGATCTTGTATATTCAAGCTCAACATGGCACATGTATTCGATCACGAATTTTTTTGAGCATATTTTTGGTAGTTCAAAAATATTTAGTGGGTATGCGTTCAAAAATTTTGAACTAATAAAATAAGCCCTCAGAGGAGCGATATGGACCACAAAAGTATCTGTTAGGTGTTTTAGGACCCGATGGATACTCGTAGCGACTGGGAAGAAAGTAAGGCAAAACCACAAAACTAGGCGCGAGAGAATAGAAGACTAACTTACAAGAGAAAGTCTATGCCATTTTGCAGCATCACTGCTTATTTTCTCGTATACGAATGTATTGACAGTGCGATACACTTTATTGTAGAGAAAGATGTAATGCAACTTTCAAAAAAGTTACAGGTCAAAAACGCGGCATGTGAATAGCCAATATTTGATTGGGGCGGTCTGTGTGGAAGTCTTTCCTTCACATGATGTCAGCTGTGTAATAAGCAGTGACGCAATGAGTTTTCAGTTCTAAAACGGAAAGGAGACTATCGACCCTCCGGCCTTATGAGAAGATGTGAAGGTTTCGTTAAATACCCAGGAATTCATGAAAATTCCAAAAACTAAAAACAGCTTTTGTTTTTTCTGAAAAAATGCAAAATTCTTCCTATTTTCATACTAAGGATACCGACTAATTCTGATTCTCAGTGCATCCCTTCTTGGGACCCAGGTAACTTCCGGCTACAGCAAGACTCCCAGGAACAAGCCATTCTCCATTATTCATTTGTTGTTCACGCATTGAATTTTGGAGAAGCAACTTTGTTGATGTTCATAGTTTGTAAAGAACACTCTGCTCTGTATTCTTATAATCTATGCTATGGTATTAAAGATCATTTTTTTAATATTACATTTTTTGCAGTATTACAGAAGTGTATTTTATTTGTTGTTCTTGAGCCGTGTATGTGCAATCTTTTGGAAAAACATCTCGGGCGGATTTTTTCAGCAGTATTTTTGCTGACGCGACCCACTTGTAGCATCAGATTTCCATCTGAAACCTCATCGTACGGAAAGGTTAGTTGGCTCTTTTTTCAAAATCCGTTCCAAGCCGATTATTACCTTTAAGCGTACTTCCCCGAGAAACAGACACAGTTCAAGCAAACTGTTTCGCTTTTGTTTCTGTTGTTTTATCGTCTTTGGGAAGCCTATTTTCATTTTTGAGAAGCAACGCTCTCAAAGTAAGAATGTCAGAAACATACCTACCACTTTCTTTCTGAAACCTGAAGAACATATTTTAATGTATTTATATATTTTTAATTGAACCTTTTAGTGTTGACGTAAAGATGTGAGATATTAGATCAATGTTTGTTTTGGCTTTTATATATTTTGTTTGTGTTTGTTCAAAAGCATTCAGGAGGTCTGGAAATTAAGCGTAATGTATGTGACACTTTTTTGTGTTGATTCTTGACTTCTTGGAATCGAGATTCAAAACTTCGAATATGTACCTGTACAAATGAAATAATTACTGTTTATTTTATTGCGCTGTTTATTATATGGTTATGAAAAAAAGCAACAAAGGACGAAGCTAGATGTGGTCAGTACAAGAAGAAAGATAAGATATCTTTAGAGAAAGAGTGTACGCCACAGAAGGGATAGGAATTCTTAGAGAGGGGATATGAGGTCTGGGTCGTGAAGATAAACTTAAGGGAGAGAATGAGAAGGTATTCTAAGGTCTTGAGGCGTTTGCAAAAATTCAGAACACTTGGTACCAGAAAGTAGTTGAATGTGGCGTCACCGGCATTGTAAACTGTTTTAAAAGTATTTTCATGTGTAGTATCTGATTATATTATATTCCAGTTCAAAAAGTCTCAACACCCATTGGCCTTGTATACTGCGACTGTACGGGATATGCACTGGTAATATTGCAATTTCAAAATTGTAAACGCCGTGAAAAATACTTGCAGACACTAGATGTTCCGAATAATTAGAATTTATTACAGATTCATTTTTGAAAGCTTTTTTGCTCATATGCACAATAATGCTCATAAAAAATCACATGTAAGCTGTTCCACAGCGTTTTTCTCTAATAAAATCATTCCCAATTGGTTCCGATAATATTGTTGCAAAATCATTCCACAACTTTATTTGATTCTTCCCCGAATTTCTTTAACACTCATATTTTTGTCTCATAATTTTTGAAGAGATTAAAACTCCACAAATTCAGTCTAGTTTGAGGTCACTCCTACTTCCGCAATTGCTCTAATAAACGTTTTCTAGGTGAATATATACAAACATTGAAAAGCGACTGTTGAGTACGTTTATGTGAATAAAGTGTTAGTTATGTTAAATAAAAATAAGTTGTTAGTCACACTCATTTGAAAATCGGTATTTTCACGCTTAATAATGCAAGTGTAAGAAGTTGAAAGTAAGAACTTGCGCGTACTTTCATTACTTACAATTTGGTTTTCTCTGTATTCACTTAAAGTTTTTCAAATTTACTAAGTTCCAAGATAATACTGTATATAGGCTTTTGCAAATTATTTTTTTAAAATGGGGTATTACGGAGGAAAATGAAATGAAATCTGCAGTGCAATTCACTTGTTTAACTTAAGAATGGCAATAATCAGTGTTGCTATCCTCGTGAAAGAAAATTATGGCGTTCTGGAGCGTAATTTGCCTCCGGGTACTGAGGTTTAATCAACGTCATCTACATAGATATATTTCGCTGGAATTAGTGTAATTCGCGTTTTATCCACTAAAATCGCAGCGCTAAAACACTCAAAAATACTCTTCTAGAATTTTCTTTTAGTTCTCCGGCTGGATCCGAAAACAAATTATCAGTTCTCCACCAGGACACAGAGACGCGTCGAATCATATATCTAGATTGGTGCTCAGGAAGTTGTGTAACCGTGACTGGTGGATCCGCACACACGTGCACAAACACACTCGCAGTTACTCAATATTTAAAGATATTAGGATGTGCAAAGAAATTGAATCTGGAATAGACGAAGATATTTAAATGGAATAAAGAAAGGAAAATAGTAGGTTAAGGAATGCGAAATCAGATTAGGTAATTAGGTTGGGTGCAGGAAGTACAGGGCGGACTGGGTGAAAGGAAACGTAGGATATGTGATGGAGCATGTAGGCTAGTGGAAGGACGTAGTAGAGAGTGGGGATGACAGGACAGAGGGAAGAGACATTTTAAAAACGTTTAGCAGTTTTGCTTTCCGAGTCTGTGCAATCTGAGCTAACTGTTCGGTTCTGCCACACTTCCCAGCGGAAACCTGTTGGTGTCTAAAAGACATTGTTCACCATTTTCTCATGCTTTCGGTTTCCTAATAGTAGAATGCAAATATTACTTAAACAATGCTATAAAGGAGTAAATCCTGAGTCTATTTGCAAATTTTCATTGAAAATTTTAGAGCAATGTTTGAGAAATGTTTCTGAATTACGAAATTTTGAGCTTATTTTCTCTCACTGCTTTTAATTTTCGAAAAACTCTATAAAAATCATTAAGCACTCGTACTGAAATGTGCAATAATGTTTAAAAGACAACCGTACTGTGAATGTTATCGACGTGAGAGATTTTACAAAAATTTACATTTGTGTGACTTCTGAAAAGTCAAAAGAATACCTCAGAATGACGTTTATGACATATTATTCAGTGCATTTAGCACTATTCTTACAAAAAAATTTTAAAAACGTTTGAAGCCGTTCCATGGTACTTCATAAGAATACAGTTATCTAATCGTGCGCCGGTAAATGGTGAAATTTCGCCCGCTTATTCCCCTCTCGCAACGAAAAAGTTGATCAATCTTATTGCTATCTAGAAAAAAATTCCTCTAACACATGCTGCAACCAAAATCCATGTTTTGCAAGTCTTTGATATCTAAAAATAGACTAATTACAAAATTTCTGTCTTTCAGTCCGTCCGTTTGTGATCAACCTTAGCGACCGAATCGTTCAGCCGATTTTGTCGAAAATTGATATTTCCCGATCGATCTGAATGAGCTCGTGGCTTTAGGAGTTTCAAACGGATATTTTTATTTTGGAAGGTACTTTACAAAAAGCGTCGAAAACAAATTCAAAATTTTCTCAAAAATGGCTCCAAAATTGTTTGTTTAAAGTTTATCCACGGATAGCGTAGAGTATAAGAGAAAGAAAAAGAAGACAAAGAAATCCCTAATTTTTTAAAGCGCTTTTTTGCGTCTTCCTTCAACTACAGTATTGAAAATAGAAATTTTTTCCTTAATGAAATCTGATATATAAAGACAGATCTTTAAATAAGTTTATATTCAATTTTTCGATAATAGGAAAAGTGTAATTTTGCACGAAATATAGGTAAATTTTTAAAAAATTTACAATTATTTTTTAAATACCACTCCAAAATTTTCTTCAAATTCTCATAAGTAATGAAGGATAGTAAATAACATGTTCTAGTCTCATTCTTGACAAATTATCCGTTTTTTCCAAGATTGCAAAAAGAGAACAATTCAAAACTACAAAATTGAAGATAAAAAGATTTGCCTTAACGTCTGTTGTAAAAAAATCGGCTCTTTAAAAAGGTTATGTACAATTTTGTGAGCAAAGGAGTGGATTTTGTCTAAAATTTCTGCCTGAAATTTGTGCAAATTCTAAAAATAATTATTAAAAACCATTAATTTTTTTCTTCAAATAATCTTCTCGTACGAATGTATGTATCAAGGGACGGTAAAAATATGGTGCTTGTCTCATTTTCGGCGAACCTTTTTTCAAGAAAAAAAATTTCGAAACTTCTAAATGTAAGATAGCAATTTTCGTCTTAAACAAAGCGTGTTGTAGAAAATTAGCTCTTTGAAAAAGACCATGTTCAATGTTTTGGAAAAGCGAGATATTTTCACGTAATTTTGGTCTAAAATTTACGCAATTTTTAAAAAAATTCTCAAAAACCGTACCAAATTTTTTCATTAAACTTTCTCCTCGTATGTAACACCGCACAGTAAATAACATGGTGCTAATCCCATTTTCGGTGAACTCTCCGTATTTTCGGAAATTTCAAAAATTGCGTGTTGGAAATATTGGGTTGAGACAATTACATTTTTAAGCGTCCACCGAAGTATTGTAGAGGTAAGACTGACTCCCCTTAACACAAAGGACTAAAGTTCGAGTCTCGGCGCGGAAAATATTTTTTGTTGGCTAAAATCACTTTCTGAAAGTTCAAGTAATAGTATAATATAAAGGATCATTAGAAATAATGCTAGAAAGTATGTGCTGTTGTAATTATAGTTTAACCCTAACCGTATCCTTTATTAACGTTCCTAAATATTGGCTACTGCATGATCAGTGCTTGACTCGTGCAATTGTGTCAGGTTACAAGACAAAACTTGTTTTCTGCAGTTATGATCAAAATAGAGAAGTTCAGAACAATTTCTTTAGTATTCTTTTCATCCAACATACAAACATTTTCCTCATTAAAACTTCTTCGTCTAAAAATCCTACCTCGTCCTACATGGCATCGGACTTCTGGGACAATTTCTTTTCTCGAAGAACTGAGTGCCATCTTGGCTGCTCTGCTGAGCCCCTGGCCCGACGCCGTCGCGTCTTTCCATTGTGTGCTGCGTGGCCTCTTCTGGACGGGAGGCGGACGAACTTCGCGAGTGGACGACGCCGTCCACCCAACCACTGCGCACAGTGGATCCAATCGGCGCCAAAGCACACATCTGCTTTCAGAGCAAGAGTGAAAAAAAAAAAAAAAAAAAAAGTTGAGAGAGCGTAAGATAAGGACGGTTTGTTTTTCGCTGCTTTCAGAAATTATTGTTTGTTGTTGTTTTTCCTCTGAAATGCGGAATGAAATACTTCTTACAAAAGTTAATGGGCGTTGATCAAGTAATTAATATCCTCGTTTGGCAACGTCACGAAACTCTGTATTCCAGGCACACTATGGTTGAATATTGAAGAACATTATATAAAACTGAACCACCACATACAATCAAGGACATTTACACACTCCACCACCAATCCTAGACTCCATATTTAAGACTTATAAGGTATATTTTAGTAGTTTTCGTGACCAAAGTGTTTCGTGAGTGAAATAAGGGGAATATTAAAAATATTAAAATCATACTTTTTTCAAAAACCACTCCAAATATTTTCATTATTTAAAGGATAGTGATATATGCACTGTATCAGATAACACAAACATTATTTCTCTATATTCTTTTCTTTTTTCAAAAATTACACATGTAAATGTTTTGACATATCTCTCACGTCTTTAACATTTGCTTCATCGGCGAATTGTATTTGTTATTACATAGAGGAACACGTGCTAAAAATAATGTCTTCTAATGTTTCTCAAATACTCAAAAGTTTTCGGGAAAAATGAGTCCAAAATTGCCAATTTTCAAAATGCTCAAACGCCATTTTCTCCAAAAGTGCTCCAAATTTTTACAAACTGTTTTGCCTGGATAGTGATAAATGCCGTGTTTAAGATGACATTAACACCATTTTGATGCATTCTTTTGTTTTTCGAAAAATACATAAATGTATTTTTTTAATATCTCTCACGTCGTTAATTTTTACATTACCTGTTACTTGTATACAATATTACATTTGGAAATGAAAGTGATTTAAAAGACATTTAATGAAGTTTCTTGACAACTCGAGAGTTTTGGATGAAAATTAGCTTCAAATTTCTCTTTTTCACAAAGGTCCAAAAGACATTTTCTTAAAAACGGCCCCAAATTTTTCAATTGTAATATACATATAGTCCTCGGTTTTACCATTGTTAAATATTCTTCACGTGAAATTCCAATTCTATTATTTAGAAACGAAAAGTTGAGTAAACGTGAAAAAAATACTTTTACTCTCCAATAGATGACAACTGAAAAGACACATGTAAAACCGAGATCTTAGCCCATGTTGAAGAATAAGGAACAAACTAGTACGAGAATACATGTGCCATTATGCAGTACCATTAGTTCTCCTACTTTTCTCCTTTCTTATTCTCACTCTCTCGGTATAATCGCCTTGGTTACTGCTACACGTAAGCGTGTGACGCATTAACCTCAAGTGGGTTGCCTAATAAAACAGTTGCTGAGCTAATATTATTAGGCGATAAATGAGAAATAAAAAGCCCTGATGTGATAGCAAACGACTCGTGTAAACCTCGTGCGCGCGAGGGGCTTTGGGGCCAGTGTGGACGCTGGGCAGTGGGGGGGGGGGAGGCGCCCACCGCGACGCGTCTATTGTGCCACATTTCGCGAAGGTTGTCCGCGCAGCCGGAAGGGGCGTGGCGTTGGCGTCGCGACGCGACGCGACGGCCCGGTGCGGTCCGAGGGCGCCCTGCGACGGGAGCGCTGCCTGGTGGAGCTGCCCGGAGGCTTCTTGACAACTTGGCAGGCACTCGAAGCCAGGGCGAATTCAGCGCTGTCTGCAGAACAGTACTAGCAGCCGCCTGCTCTGATCCGTAGTTTTCCGCGGTGGCAATAGCCCGACTGCTCCTTGTGTCCGTTTTCCCTCGCCCATGCTTCCCAGCTAATCCTCTCCTCTTTTTAACTGAAAAGGCATACCCCGAATACATTCCGTTTCGTTCTTACGGGGTTTTCGGAAGGATTAAAAGTGTTTGTTAAGTTTGGATTCATAAGTAGCGCAAGTAGATTTTCTCGTATCAGTCGAGAGAAAATCTCGAATATATGTCAAATTAGAAAATTATTAAATAAATTATTTAAAAAATAAGGTCAAATTATTATAAGTTTTCGTTAAATCACGACAAGGCTCCACCCAATGAAAATAAAAAGTAGATATGATCTTGTTCCTAGGCGAGACATGTATGCGTGCTCGTAATGAAAGATGCCAAATTTGCGAGTGCAGCGCGCTCGTGGCCCGCGTCTGACGAGCAAAGAGAAGCCTCCCATCAGTATGCAAGTCCCACGCCGTGTGCCACGCGCACTCATCTCGCGCTGCTCAGCCAACACGCCCCGCCCCACGCTCCACGCCCCTGCTCCCACGCCTCCCCTACCACGCCCCAACGCCCCGCCCCCCACGCCTCCGATCGCACACCCCCGTCTCCACGCCCTACCCCCCGCCCCACGCTCCACGCCCCTGCTCCCACGCCTCCCCTACCACGCCCCAACGCCCCGCCCCCACGCCTCCGATCGCACACCCCCGTCTCCACGCCCTACCCCCCGCCCCACGCTCCACGCCCCTGCTCCCACGCCTCCACTACCACGCCCCAACGCCCCGCCCCCACGCCTCCGATC
>BLKR01005440.1:0-80887 GCA_011170035.1 Teleogryllus occipitalis
CTAACTAATTTAGATTCTATGTTTTCAATTTTTTCGCCATGTTGAAGCGACATTGCGTTTAAGTTATCTACACGCGATTCGACGATTGTCAACTTTTCGCATTGTTGGTCATGTAAATGTCCCAATGTCACAACGCTCTCCTGTAAACTATTAACTTTGGAATTAATTTTGTCGCCAGATTCTTTTAATTCCCTCTGCATTTGGTCGACTTGATTATTAAAAGACTCAATTTTACAATGAATAATATTGAATTCAGCCGATGTATCCACCCGTAACTGCACTATTTCCTCGTGTATTTCCTGACGAAAATTCTTCAGTTCTAATGACATTTTCGATGTCATTCCTTCCAATTTAGCGTTATTTTTTTCTAATTTAGTATTAATATCTGAAGTAATTCCCTCTAATTTAGTATTCATATCTGAAGTAATTCCCTCTAATTTAGTATTCATATCTGAAGTAATTCCCTCTAATTTAGTATTATTATGCTCAAGTTTTGCGTTCATTTCTGCTAACATTTTAAGAATTAAATTATTAGGGTCCATATTTCCTAACGGTGCAGCCATTATTTCCTTTCTTGTGGTTCAATCTCAATAATTTCACGCGAGATTTCTCCCTCGGGATTAGTATTAGCAGACGCCATATCATCTACATTAACATTCTCCATACGCAATTTTTTGCTCCTAGTATCCATTTTGAATTCTAATACAAATTAAAATCTCTCTGTTAAATTATTTAAAAATCACACCAATGAAATGGTCTTGGCTCTTTCTTATAATTAACAATTAATTTCAAATGTCAATCCATAAATTTCAGATTCCCTTTGGATCACTTTATTATAATTTATAAGACTAATTTTATCCGTGTCACCAATTGTTATAAATTATAACAAATTATGCATCACGTTGGCGCGCCATTTTGAGATATACAAATTTTCTCTCTACTTTAATATCTTGCAAAGATCTTAGCGTCCGGCTTGCTGGGTCAATGGGTCACGATATATTATAATCCTTATTACCTTTATAAGGGATTATAGAATCCGCAGACTATACAGCGCTGCTGGGAATCTGAAATAGAATGATTCTAATTCCTAGTTCATTACTGTTTGGATTGACTAAATGAAAGATCACTTTCTTTTCTAAAGAACAAAATTTAACACAGTTTATTGTTACCTTTTTGCAAACAATATAGTGAATTTAATAATGATTTTGATGTTAGGCCTTTTATTAAGATATCTTTGAATTTAGAGTTTTATACCGCGGTTAACTTATCTATTCTTCGTTGATGTCCCTCGAAGACTTCTCAGTCGAAATATCTTGCGAGCTTGCCGTAGTCCAAAAGTTCCAAGAAATCCTCTTCTGCTCCTATCCAAGATGGTGTCAAACTATCAAAATTATCAGTCCCGATTACGTCCTATGACATAGTCCCGAAACCTATAACTCAATCACCACTCCCGACAAAGTTCCAATTTATGCATCAATATTACTTCCACATGCAATATCTGCAATATTATTTACTGTCCTTAAACTTTCACGATCTGAAAACCCGACTCTGACTATCTGCACTCCACTCGCTCCCTCTCACGACCTACGATCCGTTCAGACACCCGATGCTGGTCAGAATGAAATCTTCCTGCATTATTCACCCCTCGAAGCTTCGTATTAAACTACCTTCTTTTTTTTCATAACATTTGACCGTCCTTCTCTCACCCAGCCAATCCATGCGTTCGTTATATTTTGATGTAGCTGACCTTTCGATCGTCTAAACTTCTTAATGCATATTCCACCATATTGTCTTCAAATAAATGTTAGTTTATATTCATGTGACATATCGGTATGTCACAATTTGATACAAGAGAATCCTTGTTTATACAATGAAGAAAATGCGAGCACTACTATTTTATTTTATTTTATTTCTTTTTATTTTACGTCAAAAAAACAGTTAAAAACTGCGTATGACGTGCTATGGGGAAAAGTGAATTGTGTGCACATTTTCAAAATTCTGTGATCCCTACACTAAGTCATATACTACTTAAATTTTGAATTTTTGAAAGGGAGAAAAAAGAAACTCCCATGTAATAAAATCTATTTTCAAGGATAAACAAGCAATAAATTTTGAATTTTGAAAGGGAGGAAAAAAACTCCTATGTAAAAAAATCTATTTACAAGGGTAAACAAGCAATAAATTTTGAATTTTGAAAGGGAGAAAAAAACAAACAAAAAAAACTCCCATGTAATAAAATCTATTTTCAAAGATAAATAAGCAATAAATACAACAGCTACTCGCTATAAAGACAAATCGTTAGAAATGTCGAAGAAAAAGCTAGAAACTAGGGTGGAAAAATCTTTCCACCGTGGCAGAAACGAATCGATCAAGTTTCAGTACGTTGGATTCTGATTGCTTCAGGCGAAACTTACGTTCCAGCTTACGTTCGTCATTGATTGATTGATTGGTTTTTTCGTGTTTCCGGGAGCGTCAACTGCTTTGGTCATTAGTCCTGTTAGTGTAGTGAATGTTGTTACTCGGGAGATAGCGGTGATCTTCCCCCGCTGGATGGCGAGATCCGGCGCCGACATACCGTCGGCTAGTGGGGTTTCCCCCTAACCAGGACTCTCCCACCAACGGGGCACCGCCCCAGCCGAGACAAGCTCTAAGTTCCCGACCGGTCTCCCGGAATATGTGGTAGTGTAGTGCATGTTAGTGTAAGTGTGTGTGTGTGTGTGTGTGTGTGTGTGTGTGTGTGTGTAAGGGGAGAGGAAGGACAAGGAAGAGGAAGGACAGATCGCGCGCAGTCCGTGGCCCGTTTGGTAGAGTACTGCTCTGGCATTCGCCTGGTGTTGATCGGAGAAACCACGGAAAATTACCGATCAGAGCAGCCGACCGCTGGAATTCTCCTCCAGACAGCGACTGCATTCGACCTAGCTGGCAAGCTAGAGTCTAAAAATCTGCCGTCGAACCTAGGACCTCCCGGTCAGGGGCGCTGCAGTGACATCAGTTGATGCACTGAGCTACCGCTCCCGGTACGTTCGTCATTGTGAATGCTTTTTTTTTTACGTGTAAATTTTACGGCTAAGTTTACAGCATTACGTTACGTTTAAGTTTGCATTGTGAATGAAGCCTTAATCATCTCCTTTCGTAAACCGGCTGCAATGGCTCAACATTGTTGCCTCAACAGCATAGGAATATATTTGGATTCGAGTCCCGATGGTTGCGGATTTTCGACAATATGCAGTGGAGAGATGGGTCGAATTCAACCATTGTCTGCAAAAGAGTTCTAGTGACCGGCTACTCTGATCGGTAGTTGTTTTTTGGTTTCTCAGATCAATAGCAGATAATTCTAAAACCACGGTCAAAGGCCGCGCGAGATCTCTCCTTTCTCATCCTTGGCCCATCGTCATTCCTTAAACAGACACACACTTATTGCACCACACTAACACACACATGTCGGGAGACTAGTCAGGAGCCTAGAGTAAGGTGAGAATTGGAAATTTTGTCATGAAATGGAGTCTTCGAGATATCAGCAGTGCCTCAATCTCATTCTAATAATGCTCCTTCCCAATTCTCTTGATTTGAACATTTCAAAGAGAGAAAGTTTTCTCTCTCCACGGAAACACGAGATAATCAATTATTTAAATCACTGATTATCTCATGTTTCCGGGGACTATGGTCATTAGTCCCGTAAGTGTAGTTGCATGTTTTCATCACAGGCGTTTGCGGTAATCTTCCTTTGCTGGATGGTGAATTCCACCGCTGGTTTACTCGCTCCTGACAAGTGTATAGAAACTCTTTATAAGGGACCGCTTTGACAGCTACTGCTGATAGTATAACTGCGGGAAATGTCCGTGTACTCAAATCGTCAATCCGTTCGTTTAATTAGTTCATTAATAAATGGTTTTCATCACCATCTCTTGCGATGCCATCGCTCTACATGACATTTATTTGTTCCCCGACATGTCAAACTGGTCCCTTCTTAGAGTAATTCCTCTATAGCAGTGTAATGTACGTAAGTGCATTAAAAGTTTACGTTTGCCAAAACACAAAATGGTTTTTCAAAATGTAGCACGCACACTGCTCAAGAACAAATAAAATACTTTCGTAAAACTCTGCAACAAATTAAATATTTTAACAAAAACATTCTTCACGAATATTGCAATAACATAGTACAAACCAAATTGTATAGATCGATTGGGGAATATCAATTTTGGAGAAATCGGATGCACGGTTTAGCTGCTAGCATTGTTCACAGACGGAGAGACAGACGTTTTGCCGTCATTCGATTTTTCGGTATCAAAGACCCACAAAACATGGAAACCACGTGTTAGAGGATTTTTTTTCTCTAAACTTAGCAGCTGGATGTATTGAGAGGACGCCTTATATCCCCCGGCAGTGACCCCCCATGAAACTAATTTTGTAAAGAAGTGATAAGGTTCACGGAAACCTTCGCAGACAACTTCTCTCCCATGCATCAGAGGTTTTTAGTACTTTTTTGACGTTAAATAAATTAAGCATTCAAACAGCTTTGAAAACCTCGAATTTGGACATCTACCAAAATTAATGTCACTCTTGTCCATAATGAAAACGAATGGCGTAGACGTTGAAAAGATGGGAATGTCTCGTGCGTTATCAGCTAAGAGCCAGCAGTACTAATATAAAGAAATGTTCATGGCAAATAGAAATTCTAGAATACAGTACGTATTTCCTTCACACAGCAAAAATCACTCCAATAAGGACTAGTTTGCTCCAATACAACAATGGAATGTGTCAAATTTGGGTTAATACATCATATTTCATTCTCAGTAATTATTAGGGCCCGGATTTTAA
The DNA here is from genome assembly GCA_011170035.1 of Teleogryllus occipitalis. Taxonomy (NCBI): domain Eukaryota; kingdom Metazoa; phylum Arthropoda; class Insecta; order Orthoptera; family Gryllidae; genus Teleogryllus; species Teleogryllus occipitalis. Next base: position 4,819 of record BLKR01005440.1, read on the forward strand.
TGACAAGTCATATATTTTTTCTGAACCTTGGGGTGAATTTTAAAATGATTTGTGCACGAATCCAGGTATTGTTGATTAGAAAAAGTATTTTAATTGTGCATATAAAGTTATATTTACACCGTTTTAGTAAAAGGTCATATTTCTGCCAAATTTTGCCATAAATGCATATATTTGTCATATTTTTAAGAACAAAAGAATAAAAAGCTTGAAAATGTGTTTCGCATGACAATGTATCATGTATATTGTCACAAATAAACTCTACAATTATATCACGAAGCATTATTTGAAAGTAAGCGAATTTAAACGGAATGAGTTGAGTCGAGCCTTCGTCATGCGTCAGAAAAAGTGTACAACAAATTGCTGTGTTCTTCAGCGAAATCCTAGGTATTCACCATGTACAAAATGAGCGATATAATTTCAGGAAATGCTGCAACATTTGAAAACAACGAACCAAAGCTGCACTGCCGTGATATCGCCGTCTTCAAATGCGTTCCCGACGTCATGTCATGTGTAGAGGAGCTTTCCCAGATACAAAACTGTCCTCAGCGACAACCGTAGGTCTTTTTAAGATGGAAAACCTGAAAATACACCTTGTGATCCAATGCAACTGAAGATTGAGAGGAAATTAGAAAATATTAATCGAGAAGTATGCAGTAGGAAAGCAAGACATTTTGTTTGATGGGTTTACTATACTGAACTTGATTTGTTCTACAGACAAGCTTTTTTTTAAACACCAGTTAGTTTCAAAGACTGCAAACCGTACTCACTATCTGTTCCTGAGCGAATTTTGTATTTATGTAATACCTAAAAAATCAACAGGAATTTTTACAAAATAAACTTGTGTAACGTCATCTTTTATTTTTTAAAGTCATATTTATATAGCTTTTAGGTCATAAATGCTTGCATATTTCGCTGATTTTTAGGTCATTAAAATCCGGGCCCTAGTAATTATACATCCACAAATGAATTGTCAAACTATTGTATTCTATTTGAGCTCTTCTATTTGTCATGTTTGCCTCTCTGTTATTATTCTCACAAGAATGTTTAATATTTGTTTCTGCAAAACCATTTATATTTAGTGGAAAGTACTAAATATCATTAAGCAAAACTCAGGATATACCAATATACCAGGATATACCAATTTTGAACGAAACAATATAGAATAATGTATTAAAGATATCGAGAAGCTGAAATGATCAATATGCAATTTCTATTTACAAGTGCCTTGAATTTGAAAATAAGAACATTTAAATTTGTACACAATTCCTCAGTTGTCCGTTACACCATTAATGAAAACGTAATATTCGCTATTATTTTGTTACCAACTTGTAAAATGTTAAAGTTTCAGTAAATGTACAATAATAAAATGCACATTAATGAAAACATGTTTCACTACTTTTTTTCTGCACTTTTTCTAACATACACATCACCTTTAGGCCAGCCATTCCACATTAAATTAGTTTTCCAATATTACAATTTTCTGTATATTATTATATTGCATTCCAGTTACATACCAGTGTTTCGTGGAAAACATTTTGCTTATTTTTGTTTAAACTGACATTCCTGATTCCTTCTGATGAATTCAATTACACTGAAGAAAAATTGGTAGTTTTGCAATTGCAATAACAACTAACACTTTCAGTAGCAGGTCATGGTCAGATTTTTATGAGCTTCATATCATAGAGGAAGTTTAGGGACAGTTTGGATGCAGAATGTAATTCATTCAGTAACAGCTTGTAGACAATATTTTATAATCCATTATTCCACATTTAAAACAAAATTAACAAGAAATTATTTAAACAGATTTAATTGAATTGAATTTGCTTTATTTTACGTGGCGAGACTCAGGCCATGAGGCCTGCTCTTTTGTCTGACCATGCAAATTTCGTTACACTCCTTTCACCAATCATGGGAGAAAGAAGGTATTACTTTGGCGACGAAACAGGCGATTTGAATTTAGCTCAGAGGCATCATTTAGGCTTGAGGATTGTTTACATGCAGTAAATGTACTAACATGGGACAGCCGGCTTTACTTCCCCTTTGAAGGATTTTTTCGCCCTTAAAAATCCATGGCTTTGATTGAATTTGAACCTGCAAACTTGGGTATAGTAGTCAGTTACGCTAACCGCTACACTAAAGCTAACTGCTTTACCATGTTTAGACAACATAGTAAATAAATGAATTCAACCCTCACACTCGCAATTTTAATGCTCAATAACTATACATGTCTTCATAAGAGTTTAATTTTCATTGTATGACATTGTATTGACAATTTTCCTACTTTTAGTGGAATTTGAATTTTTGGAAAACAATTGCATTTACCTTCTGTTGTATTTGGTTCAACAGACATCAAATGGCAAAGAATTGCATACTGTGCTTTAAGAATTAAAACTGTTGTTTCAACAAGTTTTAATCCAATGGACAAAAGTCTGATTTGGAGTGAGAAGTCAAATTTTTAAGAGATAAAACTTACCATGACATTCGAATAGAATTCTAAGCTATTAAATTCATATTATAACAATAGTAAGCATTCATTAAAATTTAATTTGATGAACTGTGATATTTTAATATTTTTGAAGAAAAAAAAAAAGATTGTAAGGTCAAGAAGTTTACATCATTATCAGAATCGCCCTGCAAAAGTTACAAACACACATTTCAGCTCATGGAGACTTCATAATTCACTACCGAGTGTTTTTTATTGTATTATATAATTGTGCTGTATTATATAAAAATGACTTGTCCCATGTCATATGTAATTACCTGTTGAAATATGTAATCTAATTATGTATTTCATTAAAAAAAGTCACATAACAGTGTACAATACATTACTTGACTTGGAATTAATTTTTATTTAACAATTAAAACAGCAGTATGACATCAAAAATTATTCTTTCTGCTGTTATGAATGGTGTGGTGTTTATGAACACAAAATATATCAAGAGCAGAGAAACCATTTTAAAACTTTTAACTTCACAAAATCACATCAACTAGATTTTCACAAATTAGTAATTCCTTTCTTTTTAATCACGCTTTCACCCAGCCAGATCTAACACTAAGCCCTGCAAAAGATGTAAGTTTTGGATTTTTTAAAACTATTTCTCACTCCTTTTATGTCACTTTCATAACCTGGAACTATAAGTAGTATTCAGTAACATTTAATTCTGCTTACTTTTTGTTAAAAATGACTACATAGTTATGCAGGAAAGACCTACCCAATGCAATTAGTGAAAATGATAGCTTTACCATCTTATATTTCAGTTTGCTGGCCCAGATTTTATAAAAGACAACCTTGGGTGTTAAAGTTTTTCTTGGGATGTCTCAAGATATTTTTAAAATTAGAAAAACCGTAGTTCATTAATGTTTGTTGGTTTATTCCCATTTTTCTCAAAATTTAAGACATTAGATTTGGTCTCGTCTTGAACAGCCTGAAAATTTCATTATTATATAAAACAAAAATTTATTGGTTTGATGATCTTTCTTTGATAATTAAATCATACTTACAGTTTTTAATTAAGTTAAATGTTAGGCAGCATTTGTTGTCAAATAAGGGTTGGATCTTTTTTTCTGCTTTGAATAATTCTGTCCAGAGAACCTACATAATCACAATTTTTATAATTTTGAAATGTGGTCTCTTCCTGCCTAACATCATCCAATTATAAAATTTCACGTCAACTATATACAATAGCTACAATAAATTACCATAATTTTCCTGTAACTTCCATTGCTCTTATTTTCGTGAAATGACCTCCTCAGTTTAAGTCCCTTTAGTCCAGGAAAAAGAGAGAAAGAAAGAAAAAGAAAAGGCCAAAATGCTAGTTTGGGATCAAAAAATAATTGCTAAAATTAAAATGAATTTGAGACTGACATGTGAAAGACACCATGGAAATCATCAATCACAGTGCTCAAATTGGTACTAAATACTGTTATAATACTGACTTGGAAAACTATTTTGAGCGATGCAGTAATTTCACAGGCACCTTCAAAATTAATAACTTTCGTATGCAAATGAAACTATAATTTTGCAAGCCACATGTTGTGTATGCCAAATAGCGTTTTACTTACAAGAGACTCTTACATGCAATACCAATTGAGCTGCTGTGAGCAGACAATTTCCAAAATGGCATTTATTAATGCTATTTTGCATTTATTAAGGTGGTTCCACAAGTGAAAATAATTGAAAAATATTACACAATATAAAAAAATGTATATAGTTAATTCAGAAATGATTTTATGTGATAAAGAACACAGTAGGAAACATCTGAGCAATAAAATTAAATTGTAAACTATAACAATAAGCCACATGGATATTAGATCTCCTTATTCGATGCAGGTAATTCTTAAATCTTACTGGTTCATATTCTTCAAGCGCTATAGTCTTTTGCAAGATCAATTGAATTGAAGCAATGAATATAATATTAGCTTGGAAATTTATTAATATATTTATTCCAAACAAATAAATTCTTTGCAAATACAAACGGTCTATACAATATTCATCTGAGCAAATGCCTTTCCATTCTGTACACTGATTGAATATTTCATTTGCATAATATTAACCATAAACACAATTTCATAATTCTGTTAATACTTTAACAAACAACATCACACCCAACTTGATACATACTGAAAAAATTCTCAAGCAATCACAGTTTTTCACACATTTGAAGCATATCCAAAATTTGTTCCTTTGGGAAAACCACTTCAAAACCCTGCATAACATTTTCTCTTTTAAATAAATATTGTGTAACAGTTGCAAGAAAGCTGTAAAATTTTTTAACAGTCTTCTGTCGTTTCTATATTCTCCATACTACCTTCAAAACTGGCTGTATCGGTTGTTGAGGTTTCACTCTGGAAAGATTCTGAAGGATCTCGCTCTGGGGCAAGATTTTGTGTAGCGATTCGAGACTCTGGAGCTACAGTGGCACCGGAACAAGCATCACCTCCACCTTCCTCTTGTCGAGATGGTGGAACAGACATCACAGATTCCTCTTTTGAAGGTTCTTTGACTGACCTAATTTCCTTGTCCCCTCCAATTATAAGTTCAGCTTGTTTATTCAACATACTGACCTCTATTTCCTCATTTCTTTCCTTCTTTATTTGCAAGCTTTCATCAAATTTCTTTTCCACCACAGGACTTTGTTCAGTGGCAGTATGACTTACACCATGATAAGATGTCTTCATCTCTTCATGATACACACACAAAGCATCTTCAAAGACTCCCGGTACTGGTTCACGACATGGGAACCCTCCTTTGGTACGACCACAAGGTCTGTACAGTACCTGGTGAGTGTCTTGAAGAATGTGTTTCATACAGTGCTTAGCTAAGGGTACAGTTTTCTCTCCACATTTTACACCACCTTCTGTAAACACACATTTTGTTGTAGGAGCTGTACGAACAGTCATCCCTTCAGTAGCTTGAGCTCTTCTTTCTAGACTTTTCTTGTGGAGAATTGCCTCCACACCACAGCGTCGCTGGTACCGGTTCAATGCTTTAAGCTTCCGATACAATTTAACCTCCTTAGGAGAATCCTTTCGCTGATTGTGGATGCTACACATCGTCTCTTTTTCTCGCTTGAGAGAAAGCAAGTATCGCCGCCGACGTATTCTCAGCACTTGCTGAAGGCGTCGAAACTGATCGATATAAAGAGATTGCAAACGGATTAACTTATCTTTAGTCAGCTGAGCTGCTTCTTCAGCAGTGTACACTCCAGCATGTTGAAATGCAGAAAACCTACTGCTTTCTTCTAAAGTACCATCCATACTATCTGCATCAGAGGAGTCAAGATCGGGACCAGACCATGTACCATCATAGGTAACAACATCAAGGTCGCTATCCGACTCACTGGCATAATCCAGAACTTTACTCATTTCAGCATTTACTTTTGAAGCATCAATATCATCAAATGGATGCAATGACTTAGTCACATCAAGTTCTGAATCCTCTTGAAATTCTGCATCACCACCTCCACCATGACTCACATTTAATGACACACCATCTCCAGAAGTTCCAGCATTAGGTGTTCTAGTAGGATCATCTTTTGGTACATAGTGGCTCAAACCTAACATCAACGACTCTGTAGAAAGCCGTGGAGCACGCCGTCTAACCGACTTTTGACGTGCAAGTTGCGCTCGGCGAGCATGCTCTGTACACAACCCACTATCTTTTTTGTCAGTGCGAAGGGTAGGCATTTGGCATCGGCGTCCATTAGCACCATACACAAAGCTACACTGCTTATAAGGTGCACGCCTGTCTTCTAGAATGTGGCGAAGACAGTAATCGTAGTGTTCCAGGCATGGACGAGTGCAAGTGTATGCCGCATATGCACACGTAGGCTGCGAGGTGATTGCAGCCATTGATGATGTACCAGCAAGAGGCTGAGGTGGCTGCTGGCGCCCACTGGTTTGCGTACGCGCTCCTTGACTCATGGTATTTTATTACTGAAACTGAACACACTGGTATTACTTACAGTTGCCACAGAAAACCAAGAAAAAGAAGCAATTATCCAAGCTATTCTGAAGAAAGCATTTAAGTCTTAGATACTCTATACACAGAACACGAAACTTTAATGAAAGTAAATGGAGGGAGTTCTAAAAGGTAGGAAACCATTTCAATTCATAAAATGAATTTCAATAGTTTAAAAGCACATTTTCTCACATTCTCTTTTGCAATGTTTAAATACAATGAAACACTTCAAAATTAAAGCAATAATTTATAACTTCCTAATATTTATGGATAGATCTACGTATTCATTTATATCACACTTCAATTTCTAATAAACCAAAAAAATTATGTACTTTGAAAGGGCAATTCTAAAGGAACAAATTTTCCAATAATAGGCTAAGAAACAATTTACATTTTAACAGCTTGTGTATGAATTCAACCAACTAAAATATCTCTGTTCTATAAAAATCAATTTAACAATTAAATTAAATGCACAGAAGATATTGACACATTAAATGCACAGAAGACATTGCACACTAAATTCACAAATTACAGGCACTAGGAGCCATTTTGTGAAATCGTGAATACAAGACTTCAAGATATATTCAACTTGTATGTAAAAATGTTTTTATAAAAAGAGTAAAAACTGTTTCATGGAAGAGAAATGACAATCATCCACATAACCAGGGCCTGTTTCAAAATTTGCTCAATCAATTGATCAGAAATCCAATGAACCTGACGTACTCCCAGCCTCACTTCATTTCACAATATTTATTACCGGAATTAAAAAGAACTCTTACCAAAATTAGAAATGTTATCAAGTTAACAAATGGCATTGCAATGAAATTAATGTTTCTTTCAGATTCAGAACAGTCAGTAATTGTGTTAAATTAGTTTTGCAGCAAAACATGTACGTCTACTTTGTTTTTGAGAGTATATCAATTTCATATTTTTAATTTTCTGGTCATAATATTTATAATTATTTAATACACCATCAAAATGGCACATTTTGTAGAAGACCTCCAGAATTTATAATGAATGAATGAGCCTAGTATGACCCATTAAGGGCAAAGGCCTCCTGCAAGACGGGAAGCTCTTGTAAAACACATGGTAAGCTATTCCACTTAAGTACAGGAATTTATAATATTGTATATAAACTAGAGAAAGGTGGTCTTCAAAATTAAGTTCTATAGAAAGAATGTGTGTGTATCGAAATAACACTTAAGACAATGAAAGAATGTGATTTAAATGAAAGGTAATGATAGTAAAACTTATTTTTTGTTACGAAAAAAAAATCTTAATTTAAAGATGAATAAATGTCTATTATCAACTGATTTTATTAAGTTCCAACGTTTACCTTTTAGTGAGAAATGTTTGGACCATAACTTTTTCAAAATAAAGGACATTGAATTACATTAGTAATTTATGAGTTTTTTTTTTATAAAGTTATTCATGGTTGTAAATATTTATTTATTAGGCTTGTTTGACCTACCATTTCACATTAATTCGCATTTTTATTTAAACTATTTTTAAATACATTATTAATTTTGCTCACATTGCGAATTAAGATCGATTTTCAACCGCAACGGAAGACGAATTCTCATTTATTATTTTTTAAGATACATTACATTGTAATTATAAAGGATATGCGAAATGTTACTTTTTTAATTTAATAGGTCATTATTAAATGAAATGACTATCTTTCACTATGTGGCTATGCAGGAGTCCTGAAATATGTACACATACGGAACGTGTACTTCATGGTGGAAACATTACGTATATTACCGCCATTGCATTAGCGAATGCTTCGTTGTAAAATAATGAATACTGGTCCATTCACAAAATCCAAAAGGTTAATAAAACAGCTTCTAGAAATATTCAATTATTTTTATATGATTTCTTTGTAATACCATGACACAGACCCGCGGAATGCTGTATTTCTTTCGCGCACGGGCAGTCCAGTCCATCGCTACTACGCCCCCACATTACAGACTCCATGCCCGATGTTTAATACTACGTACGAAGTTACAGACGATTAGCAGGGTGTAGTATTTATAACTGATTTATTGAATTTAAAGAATGGCCGATGTTGATCTAACACATAAACGAAGTTACCTAATTAAAAGTAACTGAACCACTATTATAAATCATACAAAACTTTGCGTGCAGAATGTCTAATGTCAGCGCCATTGTTTTTCGAGCGTTTCATAACAGCAGTTTCGCATGTGCGAGTCGGACATGTTGGGTCATGAACATATATAAACCGACAAGGAAAATCAACAGAAAATTCACACGTATAATATGAAATAAATACAAAAAACTTCTGCTGTTGTTACTAGGTCGCTTGAAATTACTTCAATCAAGAAATTCCTTAATATATAACCTAGTCATAACCTAACCCCCTCAACCATTTACACCATACGTACGGATCGACAGATTACGGTGTCTCACAAATATATTTCATAAATAAAGACATCAAGAGAAGTAAGAACTTCGTGCCAATTTCAAATTTTGGGCACCACAAAATCTTCAGGCTACTTCTCGTACTTCTGTCAATTCAAATTTCGTCACAAAATATTCTCTTAAAAAAATAAGAGACAAAACTTAATATATTATATAATAAGTTATTATTATAGCTTATTTAATCCGAATCTCCCAAACGTACGAATTAAGCCACAATTACCTCCACATTAGCACACCAACATCCAAACGCGTCGGCTCCCTTTTCTTGCAGCTGTCTTGTCGCTCGTCGGCACTCCGTCCAGCCTTCCAATTGGTTCTATAAAAAATGAACATCCACAACTCCAGCTGGTTGCTCGTGAGATAACTTCTGCCATCTACTGGCGATGTAAATAAACACAGCACATGGCCTGACCCACTTATACAGAGGTGAGTAGGGCAGATGCATGATGTACGGATACCACCCTCACAGGAGCCAGAGCAAGCCGCCCGCGAATATGGCGTGTGGCACGAGCTGATAAAAGTATGAAATATTCCATTTCCTCTGTTATGCACGGCCTCACCACCAATGGAAGAACTTACGGCTTGGACCAGTTGTGTGGCGCTCCACGAAATATTGTAACCATTAATAAAAGTATCTTTACGAACTGGATCAAACTGGATATACTATTTGGATCAACTCAACATTAAATAAAATGTTCAAAGCAGAAGTGGAATTCAAGATGATAAAGTGAAGACAAAAAAGTTTTTAAAAATTGTAAGACCATTGTTGTTTGCATCTGGGTTTGTTAATGATCATGCTTTTAAAAAGTGACCTTAAAAAATTAATGAATTTTAGTCTTTTAATACAATTTTCTGTAAAATACTAATAGGTATCAAACCTCTTCCATAAATGAAGGACAATCAAAATGAGATATAATAATGTTCAAAGACTTTATTCGTTATAGAAAAAGTAGAGGTGCTATATTTCAGAAAATATTTTTCATCAGGTGCAATATTCCTTCATTTGATGTAATTTAGACTAATGGGTCATATGTTGGAGGAATATTGCATGTGATGATGGAGGAAAAGGGTCTCTGAAATGTAGTCTGTCTATATTTATTATTATGAATAAAGTTTAAGATTCTAATAAATCGCACTTTGATTATCCCCAATAAGTGGAAGTTGATTGAATATTATGTCCTAATAAATGGATAATCATTCATTAAATGACTCAATAATCATTCAATAAATAATTCAATAATTGAAATTGCATTCAATGAAACCACTAAATACTACATATAATATTTAATAATAAAGTAGAACATTTAACTTCATTAATTATTCTTTTTCTTTAAACAATAATTAATTGAAATTGAGTTCTAATGAGCTTTGCAAATGTCTTTGGATTCTTTAAAAGGGATTTCCCCCCTGTCTTTATCGTGCTTAAATGTTCCATGTAAGTTTTTGACCCATTTGTGAAAAACCTATTAGCTGCAGGAACCTAAAATTTTTACAGAATGTTACATCATTTTACCAGATTCTACTGTACGAAAAGCTAATGTACATGTTTTCTAGTTTTAAATAAATAACTTTATTAAGTTAATTTTAAATTTTTTTTTCTAAACAAAACTTTTTTCTGCAAACATCCTAATTGGGAAACATTAATACTTTTAGTACCAGAGGTGGCTTTTTATGTCATAGAGACTGAAAGTTACATTTAATTATCTTTCTTCGTTTCTGAAATAATGGGGTATATGTACTGAAAATTGTGGTTTCCGAGAAATTTTCTTGAAAGGAAATATGCATTTTTATAACTTACAGTTAATTAGAACTGTCCTGCTGCATATGAGGACTCTTCTTTGGTTAGCATGTCTTCCAGCTTTCTTTTCACCTTCCTGGATGCCTCTCCTTTGGACATATTAGATGCAAATCTGTCTGCATCATTTATCCTCAGTTTATCAGTATTACAGCCCGTTTTTTTTTTTCCCCGGATTAATTCGTAGTGTTTTCGAAACCTAACACTTACCAATATTTCCGCAGATGAATATTATGCCAGCACTATGAACATCTATTTTCATGTATCCTCACAAATGTGGTTTTAGGTAGACCGTTCCAAATTATACTGTTAAAACATTCATTTGGGTTCTGGAACTCTCCATGCAGACATACTTAAGTGAAGATTTGCTGTCTCTAAAAATGGGTTTAATTACTGAAATAACAGCAGCAAGAAGATAATGTAAGATTTTTTGGTTTCCTGAGCTCTTTCAAATTAGCACCAAGAATTTTTCCCTGTTGGACAATTTTTGACGTGACAATTTTTTTTTTTTTTTTTTCCTCCCTTTCAAAATTCAAAATTTAAGTAGTATATGACTTAGTGTAGGGATCACAGAATTTCGAAAATGTGCACACAATTCACTTTTCCCCATAGCACGTCATACGCAGTTTTTAACTGTTTTTTTGACGTAAAAAATAAAAAAAAAAATTCAGGGGAGGATCCATAAACGAATTTTGGGAGGGGAAATTCAAAATGTTTTTGTTGAATATGTCTTATTGCAGATTTTATAAAATGTCACAGGCTACGCTCAGCTCATACGGCGACACAGTTTTATTCGTTTTAATAATTATCCGAAAATATTTTTGCTTGAAAGTCTCGTGACAAGTTAAAATTCATAGTGACTGAAAAATTTTAGGGGAGGAAATTTACCTCTCCGTGGATCCCCGCCAGGTTTATTTTTAGAGAGCTTTTGAAAAAATAAGAACACCATCTTCTACCTCCCTTCATTGCCTCCAGATTTTCGTTCTCTTTTTTCCCCCTTTTTCTTCTTTTCTTTCTTACTGTCAAGTTTCATATTTCAGTTTCTAGTTAACTCCCCCTGTCCTGTTAAAAGTTTTCCAGTTTCCCCATCTTCTCATTTCTTACCGTTCCTTACTCCACCAGCATTTACAAGCAATTCTGTTGTTTGCTGCCGCTGAACTACAGACGAAGTATTCATTGGACCAGTGATTCCAATCTCTTGCAATCGTTGAAAAGGCGGGAAAGAATCGTTGATTGGATGAACCACTCGTTGCCAACACTACCGCTGAGTAGCAGAGAAACAAGAGAACGCCGACTGCGTTGCTCTCAAAGAATAGCCAACACATTCAGGAGTCGGAAAAAATCCCTAACGCGCAACAGCTCATAAACATAGTGGGGCTACAACAGCAGATACATTTTTCGCCCTTAGTAACGGCTATATAATATTAAAATACAGCGATTTCTGTCCATATTATTAGACATCAGTCATGACTAGTAAAACTCTTTGGAGACAGGATTTCCATGCGGTATAAAATGGAGCAGTTTACCGACTGCTCTAAATCTCCAATATGGTGACGTTGACGGCTGTCTGCCAGTACCGCCAACTTCTGATCCCAAGTGTTTTAACCCGACCCGCGATATTCAAAGGGACGGATATTCGGTATAAATTGTACTGTGGATTTGATTATAATTGCGGATTTGATACATAATTGATTTTTCCCACTCTTTCTTCATTTTGTTAGGTTTGGAGTGCAGGGAAAAATATATAATTCTTCGTAAATGATCGATTCTCAACAAATTCCTGAAAATCCGTGATATATTATGAATAGTTAGAAGAATTTTTACATTTATTAGTTCAATGTTTCTTAAAACAGTGTTTTAGAATCTTCTGATACTATCAATAGTTACAATATTTATTTTAAATGACCAAAAAAAAAAACAAAATCAAGAACAATTTAGTAACCAATCCAACTATTATGAAAAGTCTGAACGTCAATAGATACTACAAAAATTTTAACATTTATCAAAAATCAAAATGATAATTTAAAAGTGACCATTACTAAGCATTTTAATATTAGTTTAAATAGAGGAGGATCTTCATTGAAAAATATAAGTCTATTATAAAATTATAAAAATATTAGTCTATAAATCTACTATTAGCTATACAAACTAATAGTTTTGAATAACAGTCAACTGTAACTTACATGTAAGAGTCAACTGTATCAAACCTAGTTTCACTGTAAAGTGAAATCCCCCAATAGGTCTTCCAAAATTGAAAATAATTATTTTTAATATAAAAATATATTTAATATAAAAATAATTATTTATGTAGCCCATTAAAATGGCTAAAATAATTAAATTTATTGCAAATAAAACTGATATATCAGAAAAATAAAACTTCAAAAATCTTTAAAAATAAAATAATTTCTTTCAATTGTGATACATTAAGAAATGAATAAGAAAGGCAATTCACTACTTTTATTCAATTTATTCAGACAATAATAACTATATACTTATTGTAGACATGATAGTAATAAGAAACATTGTTTAAATTGCTTAAGATGTGCTGTATTAAATAAATTGAAGCTGATGAAGATAGTGATGATCAGGATAATAAAGATCATGATCATGATGACAATAATGAAGAATGTCATACTGAATCACTTAAGAGAAGGTTATGCCTTAATATTCTTCACTTTCCTGGTCATATTACTACACCAGTAAAAAAATAATGATTACAAAGTGTTTGACACACACAAAATCATATGAAAGAATAAATTCAAACAATTGATGTGTGACCTTAGGCATAAAAATTGATTAAATTAAACTACAATGTCTAATAACCAAATATGAGTGTAAAAAATTGAATGTAACAAAGCTGAATCCATATTAGGATCTATACAGTTCATTTATTTCATCTTCCTCGTCACTATCTTTTAGGTCAATTAATGCTTTGGGCATTTAAGTAAAATTTTTAATTTCCTTATTCCAACAATCCAAAATTATTTTTTCAGTATGAGTAAAATAGTGATTTCACTTGTTGTGTGTCACCTAAAAAAAATAATATTTGTTTGTAAATATATAATTTGTAATAATATTAATTTGTACATACTCATAATACAGTAACAAAATAACAGAAATAGCAAACAAAAAATACTTTAGTCAATACAGTACACTTAAAATAACTCACTTACTTACAGGTACTTTGCAATTAGCAGTATCAATTCTGACTTGCATTTTATCCTCTTCTGTTTCTTTTCATAAACTAATATAAGAAATAATTATTGGCTTTTGCAACAAACTTTGCAGGGTGGTTATCTTGTAAGATTGGAAATTTGTACAGTGTGAGTTAATGAACTTGGCCATAGATATTTACAAAATATGCACAAAATACTAATATGGCAGTTAAATATTTCTCACTTCTAGCTTGTCCTTTCACTATGTGCACATTCAAATGTGTAAATTTGTGGGAAATACTACAAGTTTTCAGTGCTCAGTACCAATCCTGTCCAATAAAACTAAGTTTAAGCATATTACAATAATTTTACGAGAATATTTTTAGTGGTTTGTCATTTCCTTTAATACACTGTTAACACGCAATTAACTGTTAGTTTGTTTTAAATTATTTCTAATTAGAGAGTCTTCGTAATAATTATATTTGATGGAAATTTTCAACCTGTTAGTTATATATGTTATGGTGCCTGCACAATACATCGAAAAAATGCATGCCACAGGGTAAAAACTGACAAAACATGAACAATCAAATTTCAGTTTCTCGTATACGTACGTAGTATAAAGTTATGTAATGCTGTGGCAAAAAATGATAATTTTTCGACGGAAAAATTCTTATAGTGGGGCCCTGGTACAGAAAAAAGTGGATAAATCCTATTCTAATATGTGACAAATTACTCAATTAAACAGGTTGTGTAGACAGATTTCACGAATGATGAGTCCTCGATACCAAAAAAGTGGATTTTTTCTAAACGCCCGTCCGTCTGTCGTCAGTGAACAACACAAGCGCCTAACGTATGCATAGAATTTTTTCCAAAATGAATACTCCCGGTCGATCTGGGGCCCACTCGAAACTGCAATTTTGAATAAGAGTCATTATCTTTTGGGGGTACTTTAAATGAAGCTCCTAGGACATTTTCAAAAATTTCTCAAAAAATGGTTCCAAAGTTTTACTTTCTCGCTACCGCTACCGCGGTAGAAAGTTATGTAATGCCGCGCCAAAAAACGACAAATTTTCGGCAGAAAAACTCTTATTTCAGGGCCCTGGTAACGAAAAAGTGAATCAATCCAGTTGCTAAATTTAGAAAAAAATCCTCTAACACGTGGTGTTGCCATAATTCATGTTTTGTGGGTCCTTGATACCGATCAATCGATTGACGGCAAAACACCTGTCCGTTTGTCTGTGAGTTACGCAATCGGCTAAACCGTTCAGCCGATTTTCCCCGAAATTGATATACCCAAATCAATCTAGCTGATGTCGCGGCCCTTTGAATTGGAAATTTATATTTTAATTTTGGAGGGTTATTTACATGGAGACTCTGGGACATTTTGAAAAATTTAAAAGAATTGGGTCCATCGTTTTTTATTAATTTTGTTGTGTAAAAGTCTTTTCAGAGATTAGCGCATGTCCCGTGTTCGTTGAAAACCCTAATTTTTCGACAATTGAAAAACTTCAAAATTTTTTCAGCGTCTTCCTAGAACTACAATTACGAAGATAATCATTTTTTTCTTAGCGAATTGGGTTCATGAATAACATATCTAAAAAGAATGCCATGCTTAATTTTTCAAACACATACATATTTTTGCGAAAGTTTGGGTCAAACATTGCCAATTTTTATTTTCTTTAAACCATTTTTTCTTAAAAATGGCACATTTTTTTAGAGAATGGAAATGGCTTAAGAGAACGGTGCAGGGCTCATGTTCATAGAAATGCTAATTTTTTGAAAATTTAATAAAATTACAATTTTTTCGGCATATTCCTACAACTACAACTGCGGAAATTTGAGCTCATTTTCACAGAAAACTTTTCAGTTTTAGAGAATCCTTCTATGACATCATTTAAATCTCATGTACACATAAATGCAATAATGCGAACAAATCGCCTCTAATGTAAATATTAACGACGTGCGAAATATTTAAAGAAGCATATTTTTGTAATTTAAAAATCAAAAGAATAAAGCAAAATGGCGTGTATGTCAACTTATAGGCTACATTTAGTTCTATCCCTACAAACAGTTTAAAGAAAAAGTTTGGAGCCGTTTTGGAATAATTCTTGTTTTTATTATTTTTAATATTGCGCATATGGCACTCAATATTGCAGGAAAACTACTAAAATTTTCAAAAAAATGTGAATGACTTTAAAGAAAGAACTAGTTATTGAAAAAATCAAGAAAAAAATTAGTTGAAAGAAAAATCTTTATCTTCAATTTTGTAGTTGTAGGAAGACGCCGAAAAAATTCAATCTTTTGCTATTTTCGAAAATTTAGAGATAACATTGAAAATAGGACCTATGCTACATTTATAACTAAATTTCATTCCATTCATATAAGAAATTTAAAGAAAAAATTTAAGCCATTTTTGAGAAAATTTTGAAAATGTCTCAATCAGTAACCACCAATCAAATCGTCTAACTGTCGAAGCAGGAGTACCACAAGGGTCGCCGCTTTCTCCACTAAAGCAAAGAATAAAAATATCGCCATTCTTTGCCGTACAAAGTAACGTTGAAAAATTACAGACGGTTGTACACTATTCATAACATATGCGCCTGTCTTGTAGTGTACACCTCACGCCGCTGGACGGCAGCAGAAACACTTGTCGCTTGTGCTGTTCATGCTGATTTGCCAGAGTTTCCACTATTATCTTCTATACTCCGTAATTGTCCTACGCCTTCAGTGCGGCAACCTGTCTTTTTCCGTTGGTGGGGTCTGGCCACCAAGCTCGGGGTGGCGTCCGAGAGAAATACCAATTTTCTGTCTTCGTCTGACACAAGTTGAAACTTAATATTACGAATTTTGCGTGTTATTGAAAGTTCACAAGTTCAAACAATTATAATTGATCAATAATTATTAACGGTATTGAATGCATTATTTAAGATGTTTGAAGAATTTGATTGCATTTGATATCAGCTTTGATTGATTTGATTTATTTAAAGTCGCATCAACTACATATGGATATAAGCTTTGTTGATTCAAAATGTACATTTGATGAGTTCTTTGTGTCAAACGTTGGCCATTCTGGAAGGAAGTCCCTTTCAGTCTCTTACAGAGGGTACACATTTCCGGCTGCAGCTAAGTTACATTCTGCGAGCGTTGTGAATGCGCGCGCGCGCGTGTGTGTGGAATATCTTTCATTATTACTAAATATACTACGGTAGTGACATTTTCGAAATAAAATAATCATATTTGTGTGAAACATCCAAACAATAGTGCTGGTTGCAAACTGATGGAGTGCAATTACCGTATTTTGGAAATCAAGACCTGTTAGTTTTTCACAAATTCTATTGTCAATTGTCTCAATGCATAACTTATACAAAAATTTGAATGACCTCTGGAAATCAAAGCCACAACCACGAGTGTAGAAACAGAGCACAACTGACACGGACACTACGCATAAAAATATATAAGTAAAGTATCATTATTGTTTTTTTAAACTTAGTTTTAAATAATTTACATGAATTGCGTACATTTTATTATATTAGTGTACTGAATTTTGGAAATTATATTTTTGACATTCGATGCAGCTTCAAAGTTCGAGTTTGTTCGTGCACTAACTGCCAATATTTAAGATGTAGACGCCAGTAAACACCCGGCCAGTTCTGTCCGCATTTATTTTCGTTCATTCGGTCCTGCGCAGGCACGTCTAGCATCACGGAAGAAAGAGCGCAGAGCTCCCCAAGTCCCTTTGCACAGAATCCACAGGACATACAACATCTGTGCACACAGCACGCGTAAGACCTGCACGCAGACTACAATCGAATCACGGCGGACCGCCCGCTCCTTCAGGAAGGCAAGCAGAGACACACACAGCCCTATCGCCAGCATGATGAACGGCCCAACAAGCTGCTTGACACCCAAACGCTCGGGCCTGAACTCCGCTTCCACCAGTATTTGACCGTTCAGAGCTCGCAAATGCCGCTGCGCTGCCGCCCAGTGCGAATACAATCCCCCTTCCACAACACGATGGACGATCTCGATGAATCTTTCAGTGAAGTAGTGATTTCGTCTCACTTTGTACGTGTGGTGAACTGGAGAGAAGAAGGTTTCCTTTACTCGGTGGATATTCCCATAGTTCCTTCCACTAGAGACGGCAAGAGATTCGTATACAAGTTGGGATATAATGATTGCTGATCGGTTCCCAGCAGTAATTGCTTTGAAGATACTTTCAACTTCCTCGACCAGTTTGAAGGTTACTAACTTATTTTGAAATTGCATCTCGTGAGCGCTGGTTTCATTACTTTGTAGCATTTCGACAACTTGTTTGGAGGTATATATCCGATCAACTGATTTTGTTGCATCTCTAATGGTGTTCGGATCCGGGTAGTGAACAGGAACCGTCAAGAACCCCAGAAGTAGTCCGCTGTAGGCATTACCAAGTAGGAGCCCGAGGATGATTCCACAGAGCGCGGCGATGCGTTCGGATCCACGGAGTCTGTGGAAGGCGATATAGCCCGGCACGAGCATCTGCATGACGTCCAGAACAGCTGCGATCGCGGCCCCGCTGGACAAGGGCCGAGCGTACTGGGAAGCGGTGGTGTCGCGAGCGTAGGAAGCGGGCGTGACGGAGCGTAGAACCAACCAGGCGAAGGCCAAGATAAAAACAGAGGCGCCAACGGTGGCCCACAACTTGCCTTCGAAAGGAAGTAGAACAACCAGTGAGAAGGGCACACGAGGACCTTTTCTTATGTATATGTAAAGGTCGTTTTGGACAACGCTGACAGATTGATCAATTCCGGATTTTTTAAAAACAATTGTGCTTTGTATTTTAGCAATATATGATACTACTGGATCGAACAGCCCGTGTGTAATTATATTTCCTACTGTTCGGTCTCTAACAATTTCAAAAAATGTCGCATCGGGGCCGTCGAAATGCATAATTCCGTCTCTGTCTCTCCAACTTATTGAAAGATGATATTTTTTGTCAAAATAAAAATTGTAAGTCGGGGCCATAAGCTGGTGTAATACTTCAACGTCACTACTGTTAAAATTATCACAAAAAGTACTAGAGGAGCAGTGAAGTGATATTCGCAATGAATTCGTAGAAACAAATGAACCACGATGCTCTGAATGAATTGTGTAGATTAACGATTCTCGATCTTTCTCGTGTCGTGGATCTAAGAGAATCAATTGTCCTGTGCCGATTTCCAGTGCGAATGACGTGAAATGTGTTGCTATTTCGTTTCTTGAAGCTGGATGTTCTCCCATGAGAATGACCACGAAAACGCCCCTCGCATTGGTAGCCGTCTGGGCACCGACAAAACGCCAGATGTCTCTGCTCTGGGAGAGTGAGTTGAGGGTGGGTAAGGTGACGAGGTGAAAGGGGCCGCGCGAGGAAACCTGCACGTAATAGATGTGGGCGGCAACCAAGAAGACGACGGGAACGCCTGCGCGGTGGAACTCGCGTGGGAGGCTGTTCGTTAGGGGCCCTAACACCTGAGGGAAGAGCAGCGTGGCTTGGTGGTGCGGCCGGATGAGCGGGCAGCGCAACACGTCGGCCAGTTGGGCGGCGGCGGCGAGGCCATGGGCGTCTCGGCCCTCGGGCGGCTCCAGCAGGGCGACACGCGCGCGGCGTGTCTGCCAGGAGGTCTGTCTTGGGGGTGACAGCTCGAAAAGCGGTTGCGCCCCGGCTGAGGAGATGCTCAATGACAGCAGCACGCACCTGATTGGCATGGCGTCAGAATAAACGAAGGTTACTCTTAGATGCAAACAGGAAGTCCGATGACACTTCGACCGCTGTGACGCTGTCTTCCAATCGGAAGCTTGACGTCACAATCGTGACTTTCAAGTTTCCGATTGGCTGACAGCGTCACAGTTGACGAAGGACTTAATGGGTGTTACGAATAAAAATGAGCAAATCCTATTGACCTACGTTTTCCGAGCGGATGCTCGGTAGCGTATGAATAAAACTTTCAAGAATATTGTCAAAAAATGAGTAAATTTTCATACTCGAGAAAATACACACTTTCCTCGGCTCAGTAGAGCATATGCTCACATCCACATGAATAAAAACTGAGAATTTACTTCTTTCGTGAGCATATCCTCAGATTGTTTTGAGTGTGCTCTTGATGGGCGTCACTTTTATAAGTGTAAAGTATCTTTCTTGTAAGTAGGAATCTATCAAGAATTGACTTTGTTCATGAATATAAGAAACTTAAATTAGTACGGCGTTGCATTGCGATAAAACTTGCACAGTTTGTTACGATTTTCGGTGCGAAATGTTAAATTCATCGCAACACTTGTTTTTAGTCAAGAAAAAATGGAAACTGTATATGGCACTTGTTCATATGATACGAAAATGATTGCATTTTTTGAGAGTGGGTGATCTTGATCTTTTCAGTGAAGCGTTGGTGGAGAATTGTGCAGACCGACTTTCCAGACATACAACACTTTGAAAAACCCTTATTGAGGTTACGGGCCGTGTAAAAAACTCCCCAAAATAAATAAAATATACACAATCCGAAGAAAAAATTGACAAATAAAAAATTAAGAGCATGGACAAATACGTTTATTTCCCCTATCTATACCTTGCATCATACGCACATTCGTATTAAAAAACTACGATATTTTGGGGAAGAATAGATTAATACAAAAGGGTATTCAAGCAAAAATGTATGCATATAAATGTGAATAGGACTGCTGGTATGAATGTTACCTGGCCTAAATCTGCGTAAGATTCCAGAATATAAAAAAGTTTAGACATAACGAATTAACGAACAAAATAATGAAAATTAATAATTCCAATGCCTTGCTTATTTGAAATGAATGGTATGGTTTTGTCCGTGTTTAATTACGCAATACATAATTAGAACGAGGCTGTAACATACTACATAGTTCTTTCTCGGGAGTGTGTTATAGAGATGTGCTTTAGGCAACTGAAATAACGCTTCCTCATTTTATTTGCTCCACTACGCGTGGAATTGAAGCTTAAGATCGAAAAATACTAATTACAATGCAACACCGGTACATTTCATAAATAACGGCACCCACAGTAGGCAAACGAGATTAGGTAAAATAAGTGGTATTACAGCACGAACTGCATAACATTGCGCACATCAGCAGCTTACACAAATGAGAACACTCTCAATTTGCATGAGAATATACTCATCACTCGGTGAATATTTTTATTCATAAGAAGTTGAGCAAATGCTCATTGGTCGAAGAATATTCACCGAATAAATGATCATGTTCGTGAGAAGATACTCTGAGCAAATCCTTCTTTATTATTCATACCACCCGATATTTTAATCGAACTATAGTGACGTCACCATCATGGCGTTCAAGCTCCCGATTGGATGGCAGCGACACAACTGACAAAATGTCAATGGAGTTAAAATTTTAAGAGAAGTATAGGTGATCAGTATTTTTGAAAGATTGGTTGTTGGAAAACACCGCTCGCATTTGGAACTTGTGTCTTGCAGCAGTAAAAATGCTGCTAAGCAAACACGCATGAATTGGTTTTTCATGATGTAGCATGAACGTTGCTTAAGAACAACAAGTAACATCCAATAGCACTGCAATAAATTAAAAATTTTTAACAAATAGTCTTAACTAATACTGCTATAGCGAAGTGTAGACGATACAGATACACAGTAAAATACTTCTCTTCATACCAAGAATGACACAAAAGCTGTTAAGTCAAAATGCGACTGCTAATAGCAAATACTTTGATTTAATGGTGAGTGACCTCTTCCTTCAGGCTTACTCTCGCATAACGTCAGCTGTTTCGTGGCCAGTGACACAGTGAGTGTAAGAATTCTATCGGTACGTACAGTATCAGAACATGCGGAATAACAAGATCAAATATTTGCATTTTTCAGTTAAAAACGAAACTCGTTGTAAGGTTTCTCAGTCTCCTATGCATCTAATAATACCATATATACCTCACATAAGGTTAGAGGCTGCATAGTTTTACGTCAATTCATGTGTATATTCGAAATTATTCATATAAACGTAGAACGAGTAGTACGAGTTTGAAGGGCGATCAATTAGGTTTTTTGCGTCCTCATATTTGAGGTTGGATTTCCCAAAAACTTCAAATTTGCTGTATAGAGCGAGAAATTTCTAAAGGAAGCTCGTAATACAGACACAATACAATATTGTACATAGAAGATAAACGAAGTATTAAAATAAAGCTTTCTTTGTTGCGTCCGTGCTTATCCACGCAAATTACAAATGCCTAGATACAATTTAAAGAAACACCGCCGAAATGTAAAATTTGAATACGAAAATATAAATTTCGCATAAAATATTTGCAATCATTTTGAAAATTTTTCGCTTATCTACTACATTTTGCAAAACAATATCAAGTGAAAAATAAACATTAAAATTAATTTTAATATTTATTTTTTTAATATAATCAAAATATAAGAGATAAGATAAGGACAGTGGAAATGGACTACATGAGACGATGCCTACAACTTACTCGCAAGGACAGAGTGCGAAATGAAGAAATATGGAGAAGGATGAATATAATTTGTTCTATTACGAAGACCTTGGAAAATAGAGCACTACAGTGGTATGGACATGTTCAGAGAATGTCAGAAGACAGATGGCCACACAAGATCTTAAAATGGCAACCACCTGAGAGACGGAAAAGAAGAAGACCAGTTTTAGAATGGGAAAAATACATCCAGGAAGCTATGAAGGATAGAGGCCTCAAACCACGAGATTGGGAGGATCGAGAGTTGTGGAGGGTGAAAACGGCAAGCTCCTAAGGGGAAAATGCCGAAAAAGAAGAAGAATTAATTGTAATTATTGAATCAAAAGGAGCCATCGAGATAATGATAACAGCCTAAGTGACTTTTTTAAGTAAGTAAATCGTCGAAATGTTTCTTTTTTTACGTCCCTAGACAATAATACTGAAAGGTATACATGGTGCCAATACATGATAGACAAATTTGCCAACCCATTTGCTACTGCAGTAAGTTTTAAAAATGTATGTACACGTTCTATACGTCATTTTTATCGGAAATTTGACATATTAAAGGAAATAACATGTTTAACACGTAAGGCTGACGGAAAACCGTGGGCACAGAGAGTTCTGAAAGACGTGGTTCACATAATTCTCTAGGGGAGTAAACACAATACAAAATCTTCATCCTCCAGATTAGGGATGGAGCGAAGAGGGCCGCCAGCAACACACCCACCGTAAAAAAAAATCAATAAGTTCAGTGACCGCACAAAGGGCCTGAGAAACGGAAATACGTCGACTATGGCAAAGAAAACGGGAAAACCTAATGGGATAACGGATTATTTTAACGAAGCCTAGAAAGTAAGAGGTAAATAAAGAACTGAAATTGGTAATATCTCTTGAAGAGGAATATTTAATTACATCAATAATAACAGAATCCTAGAAAAAGTACAGGGGTTCTAAATATATTGGGAATTATGCCATGTTTTATAGTATTAATTTAATTTAATTTTTTTAAATTTTTAATTTGTTGCATCTACACCTTGACACAACGCGTCTCCAAGCCCCTTAAGGGGCGTTGAGCGCTTTGCACTGGGGAGTAATCCTCCATTAATGTGCTTTTATTTCTGGAATAATCCTCCGTTAATTACTATATTAGTCAAGTCTCGTCACGTCGCAGTCAGTCAGTGCCTTTTATCCCTTCGGCCAGAGGCTCGACGGCGTTAGATCCCGGGGTTCCTGGCCGGTCACCCAACCACGAACCCGCGAGTCTCGAATTCGCTGAACCTTTGTGACTTCACGGAGCGTAGTAAACGAAGTATTTGTAGGGAAAACTGGGAAAGTGGCGAAAGGTACTCCAATCTATGAAGATAAAACGTGGGAACGGACAATTAAAGAATGCACATATGTAAACGAAACTATATTTACAAAAATAAAATAAAATAAAATAAAATAAAATAAAAATAAAATAAAATAAAATAAAATGATAAACGAGATCTTGTAGTGATCTTGGCTGTCCGGGTGACGCCGCGTCGAAGGCTGTGTTGCCGACGTTTCGACCATGTTTTCGTGGTCTTCCTCGAAGACCTCGCAGACCAGCCCTGAGGAAGACCATGAAAAGATGGTCGAAACGTCGCCAACACAGCCTTCGACGCGGCGTTACCCGGACAGCCAAGATCATTATCATGGCCGCGGAAGCCTACGACTTCACTGAGATCTCGTAGTAATAGGCACCAAAAGAAGTAAGAATACTGGTACCGAAGATTTCTGTAATGATGGCAGAAAATATTGGATCAATTTAATGAGAAATATGAGGTACTTCTTCCTGCAGATTTGAACGCAAGAGTGGGGAATCAAGAAACACCAAATATAGACAGGAAGTGCGAAGTGTTGTAAACCAAAATGGAGAAGTTTTAAGAGAATTTGCAACGTTTCATGAACTCCGAATAACAAACGCCTCTTTTGAAATAAGAGATATTAGAAAATTTACTTGGGCGGCGAGGGCATGTAGATCCTTAATCGACTACGTAAATGCCAACAAAAGAATAGCAGGTCAAATTGTAGATACAACAGTGAAGATAGGAAGCAATGTAGGATCTGGCTGTTCGCTTATAGGCTATTGGCTACAAGGAAGAAAATGAAAACGAAAGAGCCTAAAAGGAATGAAATGTTTTAAAACTGTACCTTTTGTGAGTGTATAACAGTATGAAAGAGTATAATAGTTGCATAAGAGTAGAATTAATATTCAACTTCAAAATATTACCCAAGTCACAATGTAGAATCAACTGATGTCACTGCAGCGCCTCTGACCGGGAGGTCCTAGGTTCGAGGCCTGACGGCGGCAGGATTTTCGACACTAGCTTTTCAGCTAGGTCGAATTCAGTCGCTGTCTGGAGGAGAATTTTAGCGGCCGGCTGCTTAGATCGGTAGTTTTCCGTGGTTTCTCCGATCAGCACTAGGCGAATGCCGGAGCAGTACCCTAACAAACGGGCCACTGACCGCGCGCGATCTGTCCTTCCTCTTCCTTGTCCTATCCTCTCCCCTTACATACACACACTTACACTAACATGCACTACACTACCACGTATTCCGGCAGACCGGTCGGGAGCTTAGAGTTTGTTCCGGCTGGGGCGGTGCCCCGCTGGTGGGAGAGTCCTGGTTAGAGGAAAAACCCCACTAGCCGACGGTAGGTCGGCGCCGGATCTCGCCATCCAGCGGGGGAAGGTCACCGCCAGCTTCCACGAAAAAACAAACACTACACTAACGGGACTAATGACCAAAGCAGTTGACGCGCCCGGAAACACAAAAAATTCAATCAATGAATGAATCAATCACAATGTAGAAAAAGAATGGCAAAACACTATTTTGTGACAGGCAGCAATGAAAACATTTGAGTTTAAAAAAACGGATTTAGAAGAAAGAACTGCGGATAAGATCTGAAGAAATACAGAAAGCAGTAGACTTCAGGCAGGAAAAATACAGAACATATCTTGAAACTCCAACAACAAGAAAACGAGAAGAATACAAGAGGGCTAGAAATGCGCATCAAGATTCGTGGGCTAGGTTTATGAGAAACTGACAATAACATACAAGATCGGCAGTCTATCATATAAGGTAATGAAGACAATAAACAAATAAGAATAATATCCATATTGCTGCAATAGACGAAAGTGTTTAAATAGAATATTACAAAAACATGTGGAATCAGTACAATATTCAAGAAACTGGTAACAAAGAAGAACATGCAGAAACAGATTGCCTAACTAGAAGAGTTACAAAAAGCCCTGCAAAACATGAAAACTCGGAAACCACAGGGACTGAACAGTAGAATATTGAACTTCTAAAATGTGCAGGAATTGTATTCCATTTGTGCCTTTTAAATTTTCATAATACGAGTTAGAAAAAACATGTAGTTCCGAAAGAATGGCTCCAAGCAAAAATAATTCTCTTTAAAAATGGAAATCCCCAGAAACAACTAATTATCGAGGAATACGCCATAAGAGTATAAATTGTTTGCTAGAATATTAAACAATCGTTTGAAAGCATTAGCAGACTCACCTGATGAGCAAGTTGGTTTTAGAAAAGGGCGAATTACAACGATGCCCTATTCACGATAACAGGAGTAATTGAAGAAAGAAGGAAGTTAACTGCGAAACATATGTGTAATTTATTAACATAAAGAAGGCTTTTCACACTGTGAATAGAATATTGCTTACGAGAATTCTTAAAAAGAAGGATATCCTTATCATATAGTAGGTGGTATTAAATGCCTATAAACTGAATCACAGAGTGGTTAGATATAAACTGTACGTTAACGAAGGAGATTCACACAAATAAAGGCGCGAGACAGTTTTAGCCTCTCGTCAACAATTTTTAATATTTATATGGAAGACATGTTCAGAGCATGGAACGTACGGGTAGATAAAGAAATTCATCTAGGAGAAAATGTGCCTGTTTACTCTTTACATTATGGTGGCGACCATGGTTATTTCCACCATGGTGGCGACCAAGTTACCTTGCACGATAGTGAAGACAAATTATAAACGGTGCATATTTTAAGTAATATTGCAAAAATATTCAATTTTAAAATTGAAACAAACGAAACAAAAACAACGGCTTAAAGACAAATTTCCAATTTGAACGAAAATTGTTAATGACAACAAAATTTGATAAGTTTAAGAGTAGTTGAAGAAAACTTACCTAATAATTAGACCCACTTTTATATATCGGGTCATTGTTAAAATGTTGCTGCTGGACAAACCACGACTGTCAGAACTTCTGGAACTTCTTTGGTAATCGCATCAAAGGACTAGAGGTGAAATTATTGATGTTGAATATGTTTCAAACTCTGTTGTGAAACACGTTTGCAGTGTCATTTTAAATTTCTCTAAGTATTCTGAACATTTTCTTTAACTGTCCAGGTGAAGCAACTTCTTGGGGCATGAATTGCAACACGCGAAGTTATGTTCGGAAGAAAATAACTAAAATGTCCATGATATAAATTAAATGTTCGAAGCATTGCCATCATTAAAATTACGAAATACATTTGACTTATATTTCGTTACAAATGTACCAAATATGAACAAAACTAGAGTTGTCAACTCGAAATTTCTGAATTTTTCATCCGTCCAATTGATTGAAATGTCTCTAATACAAATCGAAAATCAGGAGGATGTATAGAATTTGGGAAGCATTAATTATTTGCGGAGGATTAATTTTGTTGGCCATTTATTACTATCGTGTTCGATATAGCGTAAAAAGAAAAAGCATAATATAAATCTTGAAAACAGCTGGGTTGAAAATGTATGTAGAGGCGGGATTTCGGATCTTTTATTGGGGTGTGGGAGGGTCCCCCGAATAAGATAATAAAAAGTTGTCCTAAACCAAATGAGTATTAACACTACAACTCTAACATTAAAATAAGATTTTTGAATGTTTTCTTGGCCACGTCTCACCACCCACACCCTCTACAGCGCGAAAAGTGTTTTTTGGGGGGTTTGTTTTTTTTCGTAAATTTAACACTATTTTTCTGATTGAAATACTATGAAAAATAAGAAAATAATTTATAATATCAGAAAAACATTTTTACTTTTTTGCTAGCTCTTACGCGGTAAAGAGAAATTTATGTAATGCTGCGCGATAAACCTAATTTTCGGCAGAAAAGCTCTTATTGTCGGGCCCTAATAACGGAAAAGTGAGTAAATCCAGTTGCTAAATTTAGAAAAAAATCGTCTAACACGTGGTGTATCCAGAATTCATGTTTTGTGGGTCTATGATACCGAAAAATCGATTGAAGATAAAAACTCCCTACGTCCGTCTGTCTGTCCTTCCGTCTTGTTTACTATGTGAACAACATTAGCACCTAAACTATGCGTAGGATGTTTCCTAAACTGAAGAAATCCCTGCCGAGATCGGCAGGGATTTCTTCAGTTTGGGAAACTGAAGAAAGGGCCAGATGGCCTGAGTCGAAGCTCTGCGGTTTTGAAAAACACACATTAATTTTTGGGAGTACTTTACATGAAGCCCCTGCCACATTTTTAAAAGTTTCTCAAAAATGGCTACCTGTTCTCTTTTGAGATAACCAAGGAGATTATAATATTATACCATCCTTGGAGATAACATAAACATCATATTACTCTATTCTTTTGTTTTTCAAAAAGTACAAAAATGTATTTTTTTAACTTGTCTCTCACGTCGATATTTTTATTGGTGACAATTTGTTCACATGTTACTAAATTCACATGTATGTATGCTTTAAATGATGTCAAATAAAGTCTCTCGAAAACTCAAATTTGTCTGTGAAAACGAGCTTAAAATTCCGCATTTTCATAGACGCTCAAATGCCATTTTCTCAAAAACGGCTCCAATTTTTTCAGGACTTTTCCATACATTTTTTAAGATGATATAAATGTAATTTTGCTGTATTCTTTTGTTTTTAAAAATTACTCAAATACATTTTTAATATCACTCACGTCTTTCCTCATGACTTCCAACGAAGTTTTTCGAAAATTCAAAAGATTTCTCTGAAAAAGAGTTTCAAACTTCGCATTTACAGTAACGTTTAAATGCTATTTTCTAAAAAAACGTCTCCTAAGTTTTCAACAAAAATTTCCTTATAGGATGAATTTTACTCTTTAATGCTCGTAAAGTTCGGTTCTACCATTAGCATACCGAAAAATTGAATAAATAAAATATGTGATTTAGGCGTCGATAAATTGAAGTTAGCAAGA
This sequence comes from Teleogryllus occipitalis, assembly GCA_011170035.1. NCBI lineage: Eukaryota > Metazoa > Arthropoda > Insecta > Orthoptera > Gryllidae > Teleogryllus > Teleogryllus occipitalis. Next base: position 33,362 of record BLKR01005440.1, read on the forward strand.
GGATGGGGCAAGATTGTATAGCTGGCTCAAACCAAAGAAATTAGAAAACTAACAAGTATGAGAATGTATATGCCATTCTGTAGCACCACTAGTTTCGATTACTGAGCTGTAGTTAAAAAAAAAACCATAATACTGGAAAATATTAAAAACAAAGTTTACTATTTCCTCGTCTTTAAATCACATTGGCTTGAAATGCCTTTTGAAATGGCTTCTCAGTTCTGTGAATTTATTTTAGTGTTTATTATGAACTTGTAATGAAAATTGTTTAGTTGTCCAAAAAACGAAACTTTTTTGTTGTAATAATGGAACTGACAATGTGATTAAAACAACAGATTCGCGTTTATAACAGAAAAGTGAAATTATAATAATAACATTGAATATAACAGAAAATATTCAGTTGAGATACTAGGTTTGCCTTTTTCTCAATGTACACTTGGCATCAAACAAATATCATGTATTAGTTACTTTATATCATACGTTTATAATGGAAAAAATACTTACAATATATAATAGAATAAACCGATTTACTCAACATCATTCGTATATTTCGACTTTCTCAAAAATTGTAAACGCGCAGTTTTTGGTCTCTATCACTCTATGTTCACGCTAGAACTGCCAGATCACAGGAAAGTTGGCACATTTTTTGAATCCGAACGTTTCGCAGCTTAGACAAATTTCTTCTTTTTTTTTGTAGATCTGTTAAATAAAATCGTTTTACCACATGAGCAATGGCCTAAAATTTTCAGTTTGCCAACTATGCTTCCATAGATTATAAAGAATGCTGAAAAAATATGATTTTTATTGCACCGCGGATCCACGAAACGTTGTTTTGTGAGAAGCATCTATTTTTTGGCATTTAAAATATTTAATAATGCTAAGAAATTTGTAATGGGAAGAATTTATTTCATCATACAAGAATTATAATATCGTAGGCTTCCGCGACCAGTTCATGATCTGGGCTGTCCGGGTGACGCCGCGTTGAAGGCCGAGGTGCCGACGTTTCGACCGACATGTCGCGGTCCTCTTCAGGGCTGTACTGCTCGTGGCAGGAAACCCCCCTTATCCGGTTAGAGCGTTTGTCCCAACATTGGGAAGGGGGCAGTTACCCCCCCCCTGAATATGGTTTTACGTACTCGCGTCCTGGAACTTCAAATTAATTTTCACATCAGTTTATTTCGTAACTATTTGCTCTAGCAAATTTGAAATTTTGGTATAAACTTTCATCGTAGAATTGCTTGAGAAAAAATTGCAATGCCACTTGTTATTTTCTTGCTATTGCTTACGCAGAATAGAGAAAGTTATGAATAAGTTGCGGTAAGAACGGTGAAATTTCAAACACAAGTGCCGTCACAAACAGAGTTGCCCGGCCCCGGTAATGAAAAATGGATAAACCAGTTGCTAAACATAGAAAACAAACTCCTCTAACATGTGTGTGGTGTACCTAGAATCCATGTTTCGTGAGTCCTTCCAGTAGCGTAACAAAATGAGTGACCCCACACACACACACACAAAACAGGACAAGCACCATTTTTTTACGGTCCTTCGATTCAAATGAGAACACTTAAAAGACAAAAAATTGAAATGTTTTTGAGAAAATAGTGTAAATATTGCCTCTATTTCACGCAAAATGACTCATACTTTCGAAGACCTTATCTCAAGATTTCTTCAAAGAAGTGAAAAATAACTAGCTTCAATACTGTAATGTAGCAAGATGCTGAAGAGCGTTTTGAAAAATCAGGAATTTAAACGAATAAGAGACCTTTAAGAGTCCTTTCCGCTATCGTGAAGATTAATTTAAATATTTTGAAAATATTGTTGAGGCTTCGTGTAAAGAATTCTCCAAAATATCAGTTTCAATCTAGGTTAGGTTCCTGTAGATCGACTGGGGGAATTTCAATTTTGAAGAAAATCGTAGGACGGTTTACGCGTTTGTATTGACCTGATAGATGCTTTTCGTCCATTGATTTTCCGGTATAAAGGTTCCGCAAAACGCATTCTGACTATACAAGGGATATGAAATAATTTACTACATATACGAACAAGTTTTCGTAACAAGGGTCCGCATTATTTTTGTCGATAAATCGCATTTTCCGGCGCAAGATTACTGTGCTTTCTCTTATGAAGGCGAAAAAGTAAATAGTAATATTTAAGGTAAAGTGTGATCATGGAGAAAAGTGCGCACCTTTTCCTCTATTGAAAAAATACATAAGAATTTATGGCAAAAGAAATGGTATCATCTTGTCACTGTTTAAGATTAGGTCTTAATTTAATTTATAAAGGAAGTAAAAAAAAAATTTTTTTAAAATAAAACAATTACGTAAAGCAGTATGTGATCTGACTGTTTTGTAATTTCTCAATTCATTCAGAAGAATATCTGTCCTATATTTTTAATAAAAACATGTAAACAGCAAAACAAGGAAAGTATTCTAGTAAAAAACAATGGATATACATATATCTTTTTATTTACAAAATATAATGAACAATACAGTAACATGTATTTACATATAACTTTTTTTTTGCAGCCTGTAAATATTCAGAAGTTGAATATTTCTGAAGTTTGCCTACACCCTACTAGTATATCAGAGATCCAACTCCTTGCACATTAGTATTCCTAAGCAAAATGTTTCCTACATGATCCTACTTATACAGCGAAATTAAGAATTTCCATAATAAAAAAAAGGTGAGATTTACAACACTGTGAATGTACAACTTCTTTACAGTTTTCAGCCTTATCTCAATGTTGCTTAAATTCACATTTTCCTGACATCATGATACATTGGTCCCATCTTAGGCTGTTATTACAATACACATTCTATCTTTTTCAACTTGGCACAAACAATACTTTTTGATTATTTTTTCCTTGGCTTGCAAACATTGATTTTTAGAAAGTTGTCACACTTAGCTCTAACAGTATTGTGTATTGCTCAAATTGTCGCTTTTGGAATACTGTTGTAATACAAAAAAACTGCTTTGAATAGGAGAGTATGATTTAATTTGCCTGCAACTTCATTTACTTTCCATGAATTGATGATATTAAAGTTATATTAAAAATTTGTTTTATGTCTCTTGGTTTGTATTTTATGAAAATGGATTTTATAAATCTGAGTTTTTTGACATTATTTCTTAAATAGAAATAGACATCTCTATCCAAAAAATAGCAATGCATATGCTACACCAAGCAATGATTGGTGTAATGTCAGAGTTAATGTACCTTAAAAAAAATATTTATGAATTGATTTACCAAATCTATAATTTTGTTTCTTCAGTTACAACAGTGTTCAAGAAAAGTGACAAAATTATCCCTGAAGGTGATGTGACAGGAAAGGAAAGAAAGAAAATAATAGAAATGCTGCAGTGTGGATTAGCATGTGGAACAAATGTTCAATTAGCAAAGGAAACTTCAACTCTCTGTCTCCATGTTTTACACCATCATGTAAAAGAGAATGACCATCGAGATCAATGCAAAATAGAGTGATGTAACCACAAAAAAATCCCAAATATATACAACATAATAATGGAATACAGAAAGAACACAAGCAGACAATTATTTTAGATTTTTTAAATGTAAGGGTGAAATTAAATGGTGTGAACATGGCCCCAAGAAAAAAATTTGATAAATATTCTTTTAGCCTAAGATAGCTTTTAAAATCTTTCTTTTTACACTTCTTCAGACCTCTGAAAAGTACAAAAAGGTGGGTTTCACCGCATACCCAACCGTAGCTACCCGATTCAAAAGAAAATACTTAAAGAGAATTACAAAATTGGTATTCAAAAGTATTTACTTTAAAATTTGTTTCTTTGCATTTCATTTAGAGACATTGAAATTATTTTCAACTGCACTCTAGTAACAGAAAAATACGAAGACAAAAATTTAAAACCTTCAAATTTCTATTTTGAAATTTACTGGTCTTTTGTTATCTATCTGCCCAATCATTGGGTATGTTCACCACCCCGTGTGTGGATGCCGAGGTGGAGGAGATTGATGTGCCGAAGGTGGTGGTGGAACATTTGGATTCATGAAGACAGGCTGCTGGCCCCCAAAAGCACCGGGAGGTCCTCCTCCATAAGAACCATGAAAATCCTGTCTCATTGATGGGGGTTGATTCGGAACAAAGGAAGGTGAGCCTTCCACTTTGAAGCCATTGCTAGGCTCCACAGCAAACAAACCGGGATTTGGAATAGACGTAGGCCTCATGAGGTTGGCTTGCCTGTAACCACCATCATTCATATTCATACTATCAGAGCCATTCTGGTTTTGGCCGTAAGGTGGCTGCGGAGATGGAATATTCATGTCATACTTGAAATCTCCTCTTCCAAACTGTGGAGGAAGCATCTGTGGAGGTGTCCCAGACATTGGGGGAGCTCCTGCAGCTGCATTGTGGAAATGTGATTGCGGAGGGGGCATGAAAGAAGATTGGGCCCGATACCATTGTGGAGGGCCTCCTAGAGCTGATTGATCACGGAAGTGGGATTGAGAAGGGCCATCATTTCTGTAAGGTGGAGTCTGCATAGGAGGTTGGAAACCGGGACCTGTAGGATGCATGGGGGGCCTGAAGGATCTATCGTAATTGTGTCCACGGGGGGGTGGAGGGCCAGAGTTCCTGAAAGACGAAGGCCGAATAAGGGGCTTGGGGCCAGGGCTGGGAGACTGAGGAGGAGATGACGGTGTGTTGCTGACATATCTGTTGAATGGTGTGGCCCAGGAACGATTTGAACGAGGCGATGTTGGTCCCGCATTGTCCCCCTCACTTTTGGGACCTCTCCAGTTGTATCTCTTTGCCTGGGGTTGAGTCTCTTCTCTTTCAACCTATAAGAAGAAGCAGATACAAAATTTTCAATTATTTGTAATAAAACCAAGATGAGTATCCAGGATTGCCCAGATATTTATATACCACCCAGCAGTAAGCTCCATCTCTTTGACAGCCCACTAGCCTCTCCATGCCTCATTGGATCACCTGCCCTTCTCAGCCCCATGCCCTAAGACCTAAAACGTAGTCATTTTTTCATTCCTTGTAAGACATTTGCTACACAATGCTTAGTAGCAAAGTGATAAGTGTCCCAGACAAAGCAGATGTTTAGGTGTCAGTTCCATGCAAAAGTGACCTGTTAATATGTTCTAAGATCCGTATGTGTTAAGCAATCTGTTAATATGTTCCAATGTCAAGGAGTTCATTTTTTATTGAAATCTGCATATGTATAATTAAGGAAGTGAAAAGTTTGCAAATTAGAAGTAAACATTGTTATTTTTTTTAAAACAAACATTACTTCTTCATAGTAAAATGTTGGTGGTGGAAGTTGACCAAAAAAGGTAACGAACACTGTTTGTGACATTCTACACTGTTGTGCCGACTTCCCTCTTTCTGACTTTTCTGAACAAACCATGTCACCCAGAGAATATGGCACAGCAAAAATGCATTGTACGCTGCATTACTACTAGTAACAAAAATGTTGGGATGTAACCAAATTTATAAACAATTGCACACAAATTTGAACTGGATCAAACGTTTTTGTGGAATGTATGTACACATCAGTTTTTGTATAATAAGCTAAAATAAAATTTCCCAAGATTTGAAATAATAATTCCTATCAAGGATTTAAGTCAGCACTATTTTAAATGTATAAAATTCACACCCTACTCCTTCCACCCATTTCCTTACCAACATACATTTGTAAAAATTCCCTTTGCAGGTAAACAGGTATGAAAACATTACAATAATTAACTAATCAACATGTTACTACAAGCACAATCAGATGCTGAACCAGTCTTGAGGACTTATCTCACATAGACAAAACTGGCATTTAATTTCCGAGAAGCCAGTCTTGAGAGTACATGTACAGCTGGGATAACAATATACGGTGAAACTCTGTTTATATGTTTTGCATTTATACATTCTTCACATTTATCTGCTGTTTTCTATGTTCCTCTTATACATTCATATTGTAAGTCCCTTTAAGACTGCATAATACAAGCATCATACATTGAAAGCTAGGAAACGTGCGTTATCTTGACTTAAATTGTAACTTGGGCCTCTTGCTTGATTTGCGGGCCCAACGCACATCACCAAGATCACTCATATGGTGTTTTGCATCAGATGGAGTGTTAATGAACATTACATGTTAAGTGAATCATGTGCGCAGGCATCGACGCGTGTTGACACAGGATTTGTCATCAGTGTTAGGCAACACACATCAATGCAACACTCGTGTGGCACAGGCCTAAAGAACTAGTTACATAAAGTGCTAATATCAGTGCTATCTTTTCCAACGGGCATGCCTATGCCTCTCCCGTGTGTCTTCTAAGTAAGAAGTAATGCACTTTAGCTTCTGGATCAATGATTTGTAACAAGTAATGCACTTTAGCTTCCGGATCAATGATTTGTAACAAGTAATGTACTTTAACTTCCGAATCAATGATTTGTATTAAGTAATGTATTTTTAGCTTCTGGATCAATGATTCGTAACAAGTAATGTACTTCAACTTCCGGTCACAATTAGGTTTTTGTCCAGTTTCCCTGATCCACTGAGCAAATGCTGATATGGCCCCCTTGTTTTGATTTCTGGACAGTAAATGTAACATCACTGTGGACATGTTTTGTAAAGGTCACCTTTTGCTAATAGTGCCAGGAGCAGAGCTAGGGGCATATGACTATTTTGTTAGCAATACAAAAAAATCAGCAGTTTCTTTACCGAAACAAATAAATTTTCTATAACTTGGGAACAAAAATGTCTAGTTTTCTAAAGTTGCTAACTTCACTTTTTTTCCTATTATTCATCATTCAGATTCTTATAGATCAAATGTTGGTACGAGATTCTGGAGCTCAAGAAAACATGTGCTTCTCCTACACTTCACAGTTTTTGCTGTTCTTTTTACTAAATAAATCAAAAGTAATGTGTGTAGCAGTTCCTGCAAGCAAGTCCAAGAGAGGAGTGTGCCAATATAAAGATATTGAGGTTTACCCCTTCCCCCTTTCTTTATTTTTTCTTCTTTTTTTCCCTTTTAATTATTTTTCTTTTCTCTCTCTTTTTCTCCCTATCTGTCTCATAATGCTCAATTTCAGTTATGCATTTTTCTCACGCATTTTTTCCCTTCAAACCCCTGCAAACATATAAGTGAAGTTTTACTGTATTCACAATTAAATAGTGTGATCTATTGAACTAGCATATGTAAATATACACATATTATGCCTGATTTTGTATTATACATTTTATGTTATTTTAAATTCATATCAATAGGGAGTTTGAACTTTGAATTTTGTAAAAATGTGTTTGGCATAATGTTAGTGGTATATTGAAACTGTGTACTGAAAATAAATAAGTTGATAATGGATTCTTTTCATTAGCTTTAATTGACATTCAGTTGCATTCACTATCCCTGACAGCATGAGTAAAACTTTGTAGCTTATTCTTAAAAGGTGATTCATTTGTTGAAATACGACCCTTAAAAAATGCATGAAAAAATTCTCTATTGTGCACAGAGTGAGTTTATATTAGAACATTACAAAATTACTGTTACAAAATGTCAGTGTCATTCATTTGTACACAATTTTGTCCAAATATTAATCATAAAAATGTTTAAGATAAAAACCTATTACACAAGAATAAGGAAGTAAGAATCAGAAACAGACAATTCCAAAACATTCAGTTTCCACAGATAGGAATGCAAACAACTCTTTAATTGTTCTTGTAAATTTCAAATTTTATACTTACATTTCGAACTGGTGGTTTACTTCCTTTCCGTGCTCGCCTCTCTTGTTCGTCATCAGAATAATCTAGAAATCTGGTTGGGGGCTCATTATTATGAGCCCATGATGCATCACTCCCTTTCATCCTTTACAGAGATCACACAAATATTAATATGTCATATTACACATCTTTTTGGATTGGGACATTGCTAGACTCATGGTCCTTTAGAGTGACCTGGCCTTTTATAGGCCCCCATTTGCATCTTACAGCCCATGGCCAGATTACTGTGACCACCAGCAAAATTTAATAGTTTTTTCTTTTCCCTTGTTTTATACGGTAAAATTTGCAAGGATCTAAATTGATATTTTTCAGTAGTAACAATTCTTCCGTGAATATGTGGGCAATAATTTCTTTTCTGCAGAAACACTGGGCCTGTGCGAGGCCACATACATTCTGGGAGTGAAAACCTGCATAATTTTCTTGTGGAATAATTATTTTATTGCAATAAATGCGAGTTTTTCTAAAAACGTTGATAATTTATTGTTGTTTTATCTTAGACTTTTTAAATTTTATTGGTTTTGCTTCATAAATTTGTATTTTTTAATAACTTTTTGAGTAACTTAATGTTTACCTAAATTTATTGTTTGTTTTGTGATGAGGTCAAAGAACCGGTCTTCAAAGATAAAAATTAGAAATTATGGTATTAATAGAACTCTAATACTTTCCACAATGTCAAGTTTCTCAAAAGGTTTGTTTGTGAGACATCAGTAGCAAACATTGAGGTCATTACAGAATGGCAAAATGTAGAAAATGTGGAGAGGTCACATTAATATGGCCAGTGACTGTAAGTCTTTTGTATTGTTCCCACATTGCTCCATTCCCCTTCCCTCACTTTAACCCTGCATCAACCAAGGGAGGGTCATTTTGTATTCACACGGACACTTAATGATGTTCCCTTGGTCCTCCAGAAAGAAAATAATGGATATGGAATGCGAGTTAGGTGATAATTTTGAAGAGAATGAGAAGGAAAATGACATCTGTAATGAGAGTGCAAGTAAAAATGAAGATACAAATTAAAATGTTCATATAAATAAAGCCTGTAATGTCACTTTGATTGTGGACATTAATTAACCCTCCCTTGGTACAGCGCTTTATGGAAAATAGGTTGGTCAGTGCAGGGTTAAGTCTAGTGTTGAGGGGTGGGTGGAGGAGGGCAGTGTCCCACTGTGTTTTTTAAGGATTTCAATTATTTTTGAGACTTAAAATCATTGATCTAGTTTTTGAAGTGTTTTCTGTTCAAAATAGGGAGTCATAATTTATCACAAGCATATGTTATAATTTGGGTTATAATAGCATCTTTGGCTACAGGTAATAAGTAGACTATTCACTCAGAAACTGAAAATTCAGAAAACATTTGTAATATTTTAAGACTTAGTATAATATAATTTAATACATTACTAAATTATATAGATATATCTGCCATTCTTTGGTAATAAAAATCTCATAAGTATTGTTATTAAAAACAAATACTGATGTAAGTCGATAAATTTTTGAAGAACCAGATATTTAACAATGTTTTTGATGAAATAAATGCATTAGTCTTATCAATTTATGAAAATCATCATTTAAGTCAAACTTTAAGCAGTGACAATTTAAACATCAACATACTTTATGCCAAAATTTTTGTTCTCTGACCTCACAGCTTGCCACTAGTTTTCCAATCTCACTGTGTGCACAGTACATTTCATTTGTAGGGGTACCTTAAGGGATAAGACTCCAAATAAATCACTAACTTACTTTGTAAGGTCTGCCAAGAAAACGTATTTTGAGTACTCCGTCCTAGGAGCATAGAACACAGGCATCCCAACTTCCACACCTTTTGAAAGTGCATGGTCTTTAGAATTGAAACGCACACAATAACAGGCCTCATTAACTTTACCGAAGACATCAAAGACTTCACCCAAAGCCTTGTGCCCATTATCAAGAAATAGTACACTATCCAAATCCAAGGAAGGGCATCCTTTTATGGACTGAACAACAACTGAAACATGGAAAACACCAAGTCAATAATATTTCATTCTTGCAAGTATAAAATAAAGAATCACCAAATAATAAAACAGTGCGTTAAAAATTTCACTTACTAAGGTATACAAATACTTCATATTCTAAAAGAAAAAAAAATCTCTACATTATAATGTGAATGTTGAAGCTAAAAAACTGACAAATAGGGAATGGAATCTATTAAAATAAAAAAGCAAAATATGTACATATGTCATTCAAAGATATGCAAGAGAAAAGTGTTTAAAATTGCCCCCATACAAGCATTTTCAAATTTTTAAACCTACAAACAACGTCAATTAGGGCTTAAAATGGGTTCATAGCAAGTGAAGGGACATTCTACATCTACAGAAATAATTGGACATTAGCCCGCTCCACACAAAACAAGTTTTCTACGAAATATAAATATGTGATATATCTGCTAATGTTCAAATCTGGTAATTCGCCAAATAGCCAATTAATATTCACATTATCCGAAAACAAATAGAGGAAGTTTGAAGTAGGAGCAGTTTTGAAGAACAATTTGGAATTTAGCTGGATAAAGTGCACATTAGTCATCATAAGGTGGTTTGGAGTAGTACTTTACTGTGATTAGGAATAGTAGATAGATGATGAACATGAATCAGACAACTCGTGGAAAGTTCATAAGGCTAGTGGGAGACAAGGTGTGTTGTTTTGAGTTTTTTCTGCATTAGTCATATATTTTGATTTTCACGATACTACCTTACCACACTTGATACCTCAGTTGATGCTCCATTTCCTAGTTGGATGTGACAAAACTCTGACCTTTGAAATTCATTTTTTACATTAAGATAGATTTTTAAATTAAATTTTTGATTTTATTTTAATTTATTTATATATTTAGTTTAACGTATAAGTCATAAACAAAAAAATAGTACATGTTAAATAGTCACAAATTACATTACAAAAAATTAGTAGTTACTAATGCAACTGAAAATAAAATTTCAGAAAAAAAATATTGTAATGAAATATGCTGAGAAGGTATAGTTAATAAAGAAGAAATACATACATGTAAAATATATTTCAAGATTTTTTTGTTGACCTTTTACTCAATGTTCAAACCAAAAATTGGTTTCACAGGCAATTTACTTACAACAAAAGTGCTTTAACTTCTTAACAATTGTTAAATATCTTATCCATTACCACTATGTAATGTATTAAATATTCATATATTTCATTGGGCTCCACAACATAATAAATTCATAGCAGGTAAACTGAGGTTACATCCAATGATAAATTATTTTACTACTTTGTGTTGTAAATGACAGTAACGATCTTACCTAAGGAATCAACAATACTTAAAACTTTTCCAATTTCTACACATTCTGATTCTGGCACAGTAATATGCAAATCTTCAATGGGCGGCAAATCCTCCAAACCCAATTCTCCTTTTGTTTTAGGAACCTCTTTTTGGGCCTTCTCTTCAACAACAACACTGCAACAAAAAAGAAGCAAGTACAACAATATCAGAAAAAAACAACAAATCAATAAAGATATACACCTAATATACATTATTTATATAAACACAAAAACCAACCACTAGAAAACAAAATGCCATGCAGAAGGCTAAAGGCTGTGAAAGAAACATTACAAAAAAATGGAACTTGCCCACATTATTTCACTGAAATACTTACTGGGTAAACAAAGAATTGGAAAAATGGAACGACACACCGCTAGAATCCAAAGCAGAATCTTGGAGAATCAATATTTTTGTTACAGTCACAATTTAATTGTAAAGGAACATTAATTTTCATACAATGTAATTTTAAGAGAAGGGGAAAAATGAGGAGTTTTAACTTTAAAGATTTAAAAGAACGTTAAGTTTATTTTATTAAATTAACTTTAACAAATCATCATTTCTCCAGTCCATTGCCATCTTCTGACACTTAATTGCTTTTTATGACCTTGTGCCATTGCTAAAAAGTCTTTTAAATCCTCTTCAAGATGGCATCAGTATGTCAAAAATGACAAATTTATGCCTTGTTTTCCCCCTGCTTCTTTACTGTTACAATACATAAATGTCTTTATTGGTGGCTAGTTTCAGGGCATTTGGCCTGCTCTTCGGCCCGACAACTATCAAAATTTTAATACAATAGTACTTAATAAAAAGGAGATCATTCAAAGAAACTACATACACTATTATGGGAAAGGGTTTCTCTATACAGTAGTAGTGAAAACAAGAGATGAGGGAGTTGGTAGAACAGGAACACACACACACACACAGCATTTATGTGATTAAATTATGGCCCTGCTCTAACATTTGTATGTTAGTCCATTCACGTCCCAGTCCACCCTATCTCACCCTGCCCGAAAGAAATTGGTTGTGAGCCGTGTACCTTACCATCAGGATACTCACATTTACATACAAACATGTGCTCTTTTAGATCTAATGTTCATGCAAAGTTTACAGTGTCATGGTTTCTAAGGACAAGCTTATTTATTCATGGTGACTTGTGGGGCAAGTGTATGTGTAGTAATAAATATTCTAATGGAAATGCAGATCAGTACAATACTATTCCCTCCGAAATAAATTCCCTCAAAAACAGGAGAGATTTATCAAGCAACATGAGTGCCAGAGTACGAGGGGAGTTGTGAACCACATCGCAAGAGCAAAGACTGGAAGGTCCTCACAAATGTATCACACTGAATATGTCAGGTAGACACACACATTTACGTGTGGTAACCACATCGTGTCAAAATGCGTTGGTTGTACTGGCCATAAATTAGATTCCTCGCATATCAATATAAACTGAAATAATCAGTTCATTGATTCATTGAATGAAGTAATGAAACAAACAATCATCTCAATTACACCATAAACAACTGGTTTAACAGTCTTACTGTTTGCAAATCCATTTTAAAAAAATGTACTGCAAATTAATTACCATTCATCTTCTTCAGATTCCTCCTCGGTTTCATCTGAAGAGCTACTTGATGTAGCTGAGGAAGTTGAGGAAGTTTCATCAGAGCTATCTGATTCTTCAGAATCGGACACAGCAAGCACTTCAGGTTCTCTATATTCTTGGTTCACAGCAGGACATGGATTAACAGAAGGCACACTGCTTACAATTGTTTTGGTGGAACTTCCTGCCTCTTCATTCATTGTTTCTTCATTATCATTTCCATCAGAGTCACTACCATAGTCACAAAGTAACTTCAGAGAACGTAAATCTTTCTTATATACTTTATCAGCTTTCCATGACTGGTCCTTATTCATAGCTTCCACGACACTTTCATTTCTAATTCCTTCCGTGCCATTATTCATATCGATGTTTTCAGGATCACTCTGAGTTTCATTTATAACCTTTGCCTTTTCTACAGGATCATCTGTGACCATTGGTTCACTATTGTCAATGGAACTATTACGATTGCCATTTGTCTCCTTGGCATCATTTATCTCTTCTTGATCTCTTGATTTTTCTGTGTCTCTGTTGCAATCTGAAATATTATTTGAATTATTGTCGGGAACTGCTGTATTTTCAATTCTACATCCTTCCATATCTGTTTCATTACCTTCCAGTTGGTCCTCAGTGACCATATCTTCAACATCATTATTATCACTGATGTCTTTGGTGACACTTCCATCAATTTTCTCTTTATTTTCACATTGTTTCACAATGGCAGAGCATGAAATAGAATTACTAATATGATCAATGTTACCACTAGTGCATCCCTCCAGATTGGTAGCACCTGATTTGATAAGTAGCTGCTCACTATTAATTTCCAAAATTTTGCCTGCATTATTTACTAAATTACACTGCATCTCTTTAACCAAACCAGAATTCTCAGAATTTGTACACTGTTCTCTTTTATCGGTAATGTTTTTAACATTTCCCGGCAGATTCAAATCATTTTCATCTCCAACATTGGACACTTTACTTTCCAACTGGTCATTTGAAATAACTGTTTCTACGAATTGAGCCTCATGGACACTGTCTGACGTGGTTCCACTTCCATTATTTATTACTTCAGTCTGTAAATTGCAATTATTATCTGAAAGATTCTTCGCGTTGGAGGTTCTATTATCTAACTTACTATTCTTAGTATCATAATCCGTGGAACTAGTTTTGGAAACTATTTCTTTCGAATCACGCGTATCGATCGCATTTGGTCCATTGGATTCTAACAAAGACGTGTCCCTATTAACATCTCCAGATGCCTCCATGATTTTGTTTTTAAGTAATTTTGCTAACTACAGTGTACACATAACCTAACTAAACTACACACGTGTTCGCGGTAACCCTGTTAAAACTTGCCGTCTTCTTGAAATCAACTAATGACGAACCACAGCGATACTATATCAATTATAGTATTATTCAATGTTTTAATTAGTTGCACAGGAAATCAGAAAATCCAGCTCACGTTAAGCACATGTCACAATGCGATATCGGTACACCGAACCAAACCAACCAAGCGCTTGTTTTGTTCAGCGAGAACCGCTCATGGCTCGCGCTAGCCATGCCGCGTTTTGATTTGTCTTTGTTCGCGCCTATCTGTTTGCCAACTGTTGAATTATTAAGATGGATTATGAAAGGAAAATGTTATAGTTCAGACGGATCATTGCAATTACCAAGATGTACGTTTTGTTAATTTGGTTCAATAAAATTTATGCACAATAAGTGTGTGATTAAATTCAATTCATATGACTTCTTAAACTTAAACTGAGTCTCGTACAAAGATAGCAAGTGCTTCCATATGTGCGTATTGGTAACTGTTAATTCTAAATGGCAGCTGAACTTGCCGCCTGAAATTTTAATGGTTGCGGGGCTATTAGCACTTTTAATTACAATGTTCATCACTAATCTAAAAAATGAGTTTTATCAACCTTTGATAGGAAATGTAAGTTTATTGACGCTGTCTTATTTTAGAAACCATATTTACTAGAGACTCCGTTTTTTATTTTCTCAGAATTGTGAAAGGTGTCATTTGTCATGTCACTTTGTATGAATTATTTTAATTGTGGATACTTCTTTTATTATATAATTGTCAAAGTACCTATTAATGCATGTATATTACGCTGCCATTTGACACTGTGTTCTTTGCTTTCAGAAAATATTGTTGCTGGTCCATTATGATGTGGATGCAGTATGTGCCTGCAAAATTTTACAGTATCTTTTCAGATCGGACCATATTTCATATACTCTTGTTCCAGTTAGAGGTGTAGAAGAACTGAAATTTGCCTACCACAGTTTTTGTAAAGAAGTATGTTCGTTTTTTGTTATTTTTGTTTCGTAAGACAGTAAACCATATGAAGTGGTCTTCTTGTTTCTTTTAGGTGAAATATGTACTGTTTGTTAATTGTGGAGGAACAATAGACCTGATAGATGCACTAGATCCTGAAAGTTCAATGGTGCTTTTTGTTCTGGATGCCCATAGACCTACTGATGTGTGTAATTACTATTGCGTAGATCAGGTGTGTATGATGTTTATACTCAATTGAAGTTTCAGTATTGGAAGTGCTCTTAGTAATTTTGTCATATGAAATATTTTACCATGTAACATTATAGCATTAAAAAGTTTGCTACCAAGATAATTCAGAATATTATATTCTTAAAACATTGAAAAGCAATTGACTTTCAATTTTTGTATTTGATAGGTGAAACTGTTGGTTCGAGCTACTGATGATGAAAAAGTTCCTCGTATATCTGAAATATTCCGGGATGAGGTAATTTATCATTAATGCTAATACCTTTTTTGTGATCCATTTAGATGTTTTTAAGGGAAGTCCCGTTTATAAACATGCGTATTCAACTTTTTAGTAACTTTTCTGGATTTAAATGTGATGTGAGGGAAGAAAATTTCAATTTTATTTACCCTTATGGGTTACTTGTCTTACTTTTTTGCAGTCAGATGATGATGAGGAAGATGATGATGAATCAGGAGATGAGGGTGATCGGCAAGATAGACGTCACCAGAAAGCTGAAGAATCTATGAGAAAGCGAAGAGAGAGAAGGCAATGGGAAGAAAACAGAAATCATCTTCTTTTCAATTATACTCAGTACAGTTATTATGGAAGATCAGTACGTTCTGCTTTTTATTTCCAATGATATTTGTCTTGAGTGTTACAAAATGACTGAATAGAATATTAAGGGGCCATTATTTTCAAAATATTGCTATCTGTTTTACTTAACTTTTAATCTTAATTAAATTGCCACCAAAATGAAAATAAACAGACCTTCCAAAACCTAAGTGCAATCACTCATGCCAACCAGATATTGAATTTGTAAATGGTTTTTGACGTATGGAAATCTTCTGGTTTAACTTTCATAATTTTTATTGTTTAACACTGCTGCGTCATTTAATTTCACTACACACGTAGCACATTTGAGTCAAAAATGACCCGACTGGTGCTAGGAACTGATCTACGGGCTAATACAGGAGATGTAGGTAGGTACTATGAAAATAGACACAGTTAAATGGAAAAGAAAAACTTTAATAATATAAGAGCATCCGCAAAAACATATTTCTGAGAAGTAGAAGAGAGAGTTTAAAGAGAAACATTTGTGAAGAGCGTCACTGAGATACAAATCATAGGATACTAAACAAGTGAATTCAAAATAAAATTATTTCAAAACTATGGAAAATGGATTTTGCTGATAACTTTGCATACTTGCTGTAAATGTTTCTTACAACAATATCAGCTACACTTACAATATGCAATCGAATTTTATAATCTGTTTTCTCGTATAAATGATATCTACCTCTCTTTTTTTATTGGGTTGGTAAAGCTTCATCTTGAAAAAGTCTGTCGCAGATTATATTTTTTAAATTACATATCTTGCAGATTTTGTTTTAGGAAAGTAATTTATTCTTTCTATTTGTTGTTTCATCAACAACATGCCCAGACTTTTTAATAAGGATCATCTTTATCTGAAAGTTTTTGACTCCCCAATTATCAGTAACTTTCAAGAATAAATCATTGGCATTGTAAACACTTATATCTATCATATTATAAAAGACAATAAGTGTCCTACGGGTGGATTTTCTATTTGTTGTATAACATTCAATCACCTTGTCCATTGTACCGACTGCTTTTTGGTCTGTTGTAGTCAAGTATTATTATATGCTTCTTACTTTTTTGCATACATGCTTCTTTGTCCATACGTAATGTACTCTGCAGTACATCACAGTTGCTGAAGTTTCTTGGAAGGTATACAGCCAAACTGGTGTTACTGCTATGGAAATTTTGCATACATATATTGTTTGCTTTTGTTTTGATGGAACAGAACATTTAGTATTTTTCATTGTAACAATCATTGCAATATTTCTTCTGAGTAACATTTGACCCAGTTCATAAGAGAAGAAAAAATTATCACAAGTTATATTGTGACCTTTTGATCCAGAAGTCAAATCCATTACTGCACTCATGCCTTGATTTTTTTTCTCTCTCTCCCTCTCTTTCCCAGAAGGTTTCCTTAGATAAGGTAGAATATTTCACACTTAAGATGTGTTGTCACATAAAACCCAAAAAGTTATTCCATAGTATGCAGTCTTATTCAACATATATTGCCTAATTGGGCATCTACCTTGGAATGCAGCCAACTGTTCATCAACTGTCACATATGCATCTAGGTTGCACAGAGAGGGCTAAGTTTCAATCCATTTCTCCCACACTTCTCTTCTTCTTCTTCTTCTTCTTCTTCTTCTTCTTCTTCTTCCAAAGCACTACAGCCAGATGTGGGCCAAGGCTGCCTTCACGATCTGCCTCCATTCCTCTCTTCTTTCGGCCTTCTCCCACCATCCAGTGACTTTCATTGTTTTCAGGTCATCCACAACATCCTGGATCCAACTTTTTCTGGGCCTGCCATGTTTTCGTACGCCCAGAATGTTATTTTTATGTATATGTTTAGGCATTCTTTCCACTCCCATTCTCTGCACGTGTCCCAACCAAGAAATTCTACGAGATTTTATGAATCTAATTATATCTTGATCTTCAAGTATATTGTTTATTTCTTCATTAGATCTTATCCTCCATCTTTCTCTATCTTTTATGGCTCCATATATTCTCCTTACAATTTTCCTTTCAAATCTACGTACTGTCTCAATGTCATTATTGCTCAGGACCCATGTTTCTGCTCTGTAAGTTACTATTGGTTGGATTAAAGTTTTATACAACTTGACTTTTGTTTTCCTAGTCAAGAGAGCAGATTTTAGGAGTGGTATATTTGCATAATAGGCCTTATTACCTCTCATCACCCTTTTGTTGATTTCTTCAGATACATTGTTTGTGTTGTTAATATTAACTCCAAGATATGTGAAATCACTGACTCCTTCAAAGTTGTAATCATTTATCTCCATTGTTTGTATTTTTCTTCTAGTTTCTGATGCTGACATTTTCAAGTATTTGGTCTTTTTTTCATTAATTTTAAGGCCTATGGTTTTGCTATTTATTTCCAATGTTGTAAACATTTCTTCTAGTGCCTCTTTACTTCTTGCTATTAGTGCTATATCATCAGCATATGCTAGGCATTGTTTAGACTTATAGAGGATGTTGCCCCTAATATTTAATGTTTTCACAGCACTATGGAGAGCGATGTTGAATAGTGTAGCTGATAGCGAATCACCTTGCTTAACACCCGATGTTATTTTAAATGGGTCGCTACTCTTCCCTGCAATGTATACTTTACATTGAGATTCAGACAAACAAGTTTGGATCAATCTTATCAATTTGCTTGGCATTCCATCTTCCTTTAGCACTCTGAACAACTGGTTCCAGTTAATGCTGTCAAATGCTTGTTGATAGTCAATGAAGAGTAGATGTAAATCAATGTTATACTCATAACATTTTTTCATTATTTGTCTAATAGTAAATATCTGGTCTGTAGTTCCTCTACCTTTGCGGAATCCACATTGATACTCATCAATTATATTTTCAGCGAAGTTGTTCAATCGCCTCTGAACTATACTGGAAAATATCTTATATACAGTGTTCAAGAGTGTAATTCCTCTATAGTTTTTACAATCGAGTTTGTCTCCTTTCTTATATATTGGACAGCCCATTTTTCCATTCTCTCGGTATTTCATACCTTTCCCATATTTTACATATTATTTTATGTAATGCCTTCAATAATTCCTCTCCACCAGCTTTTATTAATTCACCAGGTATTTCATCTTCTCCAGGTGCCTTGCCATTTTTTAACATCTTCACAACTTCCCGTATCTCTTCTATTGTAGGTGTTTCTATCTCAGCTTCAGTTTCTCTACTTTGATCTTTTTGCAGTTCTCCTTCATGACAGTCTTCATCATTGTTGTTTAAGAGCTCATTATAATATTCAGCCCATCTTTCCAACACTCCTTGTTGGTCTTCAATAAGTTTTCCATGCTTGTCCCGACAAAGATTATTCCTTGCCTGATAGCCCTTGGTCATATTTTTCACCACCTGATAAAATTTCCTATTATCATTTGTGTCGTTTAGCTTTTCTATTTCTTCTACTTTACATTTCGAAAACTCTCTTTTCTTTCTTCGAATTATTTTGCTGGCCTCCTTTCTACTCTGGTGATATTTTTCCCTTGCTAATCTAGTGTCTCTTTGCATCAAAATTTTTCTATCTCTATTTCTCTTGTTTAATGCATTTTTGCATTCTTCATCAAACCATTCGTTACTTCGTTTCCTCTGTGCTCTTCCAATGGTATTTTCTGCAGCATCTATTATGACCTCTTTAATGCATTTCCACTGATTTCCAACTAGTTCATTCTCCTCTTCATTTTCTGTAACTGTCTTTAGTTTATTTTCCATTATTTTCTTATAATTTTCCATATATTCCTTCTTCTGAAGCAATTCAGTATTCCATTTCTTTCTCTTACTCCCTTGCCCACTTCTGGCGACAGATAATTTTTCCCTCAGTAGTACTTGGACTAAGTAGTGATCTGAATCACAGTCCGGTCCCCTTTTTGATCTAACATCTACTATTGATGTAAAGTGTGGTCTGTTTATTAAAACATGATCTATTTGATTAAAAGATGAAGATCTGGGTATTTTCCATGTGTGCTTATGTATGTTTTTATGCTCAAAGAATGTACTCATAATCAATAGGTTTGTTGCTAATGCTAAGTTAGTCAACATTTGTCCATTTTCACTAGTTTCTGTATGGAGAGAATATTTTCCTGCCACCATGGATATACTTTCCTCCTTACCTATTTTTGCGTTAAAGTCGCCTAATACTAGCTTCATATGGTATTTTGGTACTTTGTTACATTGTTTCTCTAATTTGTCATAAAAGGCGAATTTCTCATCATCAGGTCTTTCTTCTGTTGGAGCAAGTGCAGAAAATATGGTGATGTTTCGAAACCTTCCCTTTAATATGATTTTACATAGTCTCTCCCCTAATGGTATAAAGGACTGGATGCTTTTCTTCAACCTTTTATTGACTATAAATCCAGTTCCATATAGCCCAGTTCGTTTCTCAGGTCCCGAATAGTACAGAGTAAAATCCTTTTTATCAATACTACCATGGCCTTCCCATCTTAATTCCTGAAGGGCAATAATATCAAACTGAAATTTCTTAGTTTCTTCCGCAAACTCCATCATTTTCCCTGGTTGGAGCATAGTTCTAATGTTCCAAGTTCCCATTTTTATTTTATTCTTTAGCCGTGTTTCTTTGCCGAGTCGTCTCCATGAGTTAGGTACCGTATTCCGAGGCATCTCGTTAGGATTCGTGACAAGGTTCTTTTTACAAGATAGGGCCGCCAACCCTATGCTTAACCCCCCTCTCTGGTGGACCGGGTTTGATTTTGGGGTTTCCTTCCCCTAGGGAGGTTGGTTAACTACACCTGGAGAGTCCCCCCCACCCTTGGTTTTTCTGTCGGGGTTTTCCTTCCCTTAGTCCAATGCTCCTGTTTTCAGGCGCCGGAGACTCGCCCTTGCCCTGCTCTCATTAGCTACTCTCTAAGCTCTCACCTCAGAGAGCACCCAGGGGCCGCCACGAGGAGGAGAGAACAGGACTTGCTGACTTTTCACCCAAATCGGGTATCCCCATTACAGGGGGGTATTACTGGTATTTAGTAGTGATTACCTATGGACATCGGTAATCCCCGCCAGACCCATGATAGCCATTTGACCCCCCCCCACACACACACACACTTCTCTATTGGCCACAAATTTATCCCAGACCTTTCTATCGGTTGATATTTCTTTATTGTCAAATCTAATCACCCTTGAAATTCCTTTGAAATTTTCCAAAGACAATGTTGCACAAAAAATTGCTCTACCTTTTTCAGTATCACATAAACTTTCTATAGATTCACTGTGGGATTTTAAAACACCAGCCAGCAGCAGCAGAAAAGTCCAGGGATCAAAATGAGAATATTGTGAGCAACAAACCTTTCCACGAGGATCAGAAGTCCACTCAATTGTCTTGTCCTTTGATAACAGAATTTCTGAGTTCAGATTTGCAACATTGGTTCTTTGTCTCCCGTGTCATTATCTGATGGATTGGAAATATGATCTTTGATTTCAGAAGACATTTCTTCATTTGCAGGATCCCAATCATTGATGAATTTTGATAATCGACATGTCTTTATCAGAATTACTACTTCTTTCAGTTCATTTCATGTCAAACATGCCGAGTACCTCAATTGTATGAAGCCATGATAGCTTACACACCGTGAACACGATTAAACAGCAACACTTTACAATGCAGATTAAAGGGACACAGAACACAGTATATACAGTTAAGAGGATTTGCAAGTCCTAACTTGTTTCACTTGCAAGACATATTAGCATTTCCTTTTATGCAAATGTGGACTTGTTACTATTTTCACAAAACAGGACAAAAGTGACCTGAACATCTTGTGTGTGACCTTTTTAGTAGTGACAAAAGTGTAAATAATATTTTATTGTTTTATGCGAAATATGATAGATTGTCTTGAAAATAAAGTCATGAAATTTTAATTGCATAGAGCAGAAAGAATGAAATTAATGGTAAAAAGGACAGCAGTCGGGTCAACAAAGTCCTGAACAAAGAAGCAGGTTTAGACTGTAAAAACAAAGTTTGCTTGTGTTTGGAGCATCAAATGTAAATTTACCAAAAAGTCTTTGACAGTTGTTATAACTCAAATTTCCAAGAAGTCTTGTTGTAAATACTGCCTTAAGGTTTTTTTTTGCAGTGCACAGTTGTGCTAATAAGTGTGGTTTATGACTTGACAGTTGTGAACTTTATATAAGGTTGGGTTGAGAGTAAAACAATGGTAAAAATGAGAGACCTAAGTTCATTAGTTTATGAAGGGGGGGGGGATAAAAAAAATAAAATTATTTTCTTTAGATCTAAAAGGGCTGAAAACATAAATCTCTGATATTATTCAGAGCTTACATATACTTGTTAGACCAAAAGAAAAAGACTTCACACATAAACTGTTGAACTTATGTTTTTTGTAACTTATTTTCTTTTTAACCTAAGAATCCAGAATATTTTCCTCAGTTAATGTAAATATGTGCTTCATAAGGTATATGAGTTTTTAGTCATTCTATATTTCTTATTGACAGAGTGCTGTTGTGATGTATGAACTTGCTTGGAGGATGTCAAAAGACACAAATGACCTTCTCTGGTTGGCCATTGTGGGAGCAACAGAACAAATGCTCTTGGGAAAAGTAGATTATCAGCGGTATGTTTTGGAGACTGGTTTCCTGCAAGCACATGTTCAGAGATTGAGTCATCACTCTGATAATCAAAGTAATGAAGATGATGTTGGAAATATTTTGACAGGAGTGAAAATTACATTTGGAAAAGAGTATCCTTTTATATTGATATCTGTGAAAACTGGGGTGGGGGGATGGAAAACTGATTTGGTAAATCTTTGGCAAAAGTGACTATCTTCCATGAAAGTTATTATTTTTCAGTACTTCTTACTGTATTTTCTAATATTCAACATTGAATTGACAGAATTCGTTTTCTGAATTTCTGTGTTGAGAATGTGGAAACAAATACAAATGAATTGCTTTGTGAGAAATGTTTTATAAGTGTCATTTAGGAATATGATTTATCAATACTAGATATTTTAATAAGCATTTATAATAGAAATGTTGTAGTGGAGTGATTTTCTTAACTGGCTAGTCTGCAACTAGCATTATATCGTCATTGGACCGTTGAAGCAAGTTTACGATATTCTCGATATTCAGCTACAAAGTTGCGACTGTGGACTTTAAGGGGAGAGAGCAAAGTTCAAGAACTATTGGCTGAAATAGGGTAAGCAAGAATGTCATTCTTTATGGTAATATGTACTTATCAAGTAAGAAAGTTTAAAGAACTTTGTTGATCAGTATCTTTGCTACTTTAAGTGATTTAGAGTTAAATCTACTTCAAATTTTTTATGTGAGTTCTTCATAAATTTCTTTCTTTTATTGTTAATTTTTATGAGTGATGTTTTACTGCTTAGTCTTCCATTGGTGCAAAGTCGCCAGAAATTTACATCAATGAATATGGTTCTAAGAAAAGAGTTTCCGGAAAGTATGGAGAAACTAGGTGAGAAGTATAACATGGATAGGATCATGACTGCTACCTTTTTCCTCCAATATGGTTACCGTGGCCGTTTTTGTGCCTTTGACTTTGTTTATGGTGTTCTTGCTCTTCTGGAATCTCGCGTAAGTGTTTTTTTCTTTCTTCTTATTTTGCCTGCAAGTATCTTGGAAAAGAGTTCTTTGAAGAATGTATTTTAATTTTTTATGCTTGTACTTCAGACAAAAGACAAATCTCTATCTACATGTTTCATGGAGGCGTTGGATAGTTTGTCACGGTAAGCAATTATGAGAGTCTTGATATGTTTGGAAAATAGCTAAGGGTTGATAGTAAAAATATCTTGCTTTCAGATCAAATAAACATGTACTGGAAGATGGAATAGAAAAATGCAAAACTGTTTTAGTTTCTATTTTTAAACAAGTACAGTCTCTCTTGGAGATGAGACAAGTTATATCGGCTGGCCCTTTTTTATATTTCGTTCTACAAGAGGTAAGTCCCATTTCCATTTTTTGGAAATGCTAAGGGTGGAATCATGGGTGTCACTGTCAAGAGGAATGGATGGATTGATTAGTGGTTCTGGGTGCGTCAACTGCTAAGGTCATTAGTCCCCTAAGTGTAGTGCATGTTTTGTTGCGGGAGGTAGTGATGGTTAGGGTTGTGATTTATATTCATTTACATATTTTTTCTGTGGACTAAAATATCCCGTTTTAACAAATTGTTTATGTTTTGAGGCATTTAGAATCGATTTAAGCTATTTTTATTTCGCATATATCACCATGATTGCATATTTGGGCCATATTTGCATATTTTTGTTGCATATCCACCCCTCATCCATGAAAAGAAGCCCAACAGTTACAGTTCCGTCAGTATGTAAGTGACTTAGACAGTTCTGTTGCCATGTGCTGTGGTACATCATGTGAACTGCTTTGAAGCAATGGGCTTCCGTGGATTTGTTCATGTTACCATAGCCACGCATTAGTGTTGCCGCTCACCTGACTGCTACAAAGTTGTTTGAGAAGCACGCTAAGATCTGTTATTGGCAGTATCATTTGAAATGAAATGTGCATCCTCCAAGTGTCTATGCATGTCCACACACACAGCGCAAAGATGGAATGGTGTTAAAAGAGTCAGGCCCATGAGTTTGTGACACAGACGATCTGGGAGTGCGTCTTTTGTTCGCTGTGTAGTGAAGGAGATGAGCCGAAGATGCATAATGTTTTCAACAGCTGAGTTTTCCACATTTTCCATGTTACGCTTTTTATTAATTTTTACACTTACACATTACATTACACTATTTTGCATATTTTCCTTCTTTAATAGCATATTTTACCAAATATATTTACATATATATGTGCATATCTCGCTGTTGTATTTTTGCATATAAATCACAGCCCTAGTGATGATCTTCCCTCACTGAATGATGAGATCCGGCACCAACCTACGTTGACTAGCGGAGATTTTCTGCAACCAGATATCTCCCACCAGCGTGGCACCACCCCAGTCAGGACAAGTTCTAATCTCCCAACATGTAATGTAGTGCATGTGAGCGTATGTGTGAATGTAAGTATGTGTGTGAGTAAGGGGTGAGGATAGGGTAAGAAATGGGAAGGGAAGATCACACACAGTCCTAGGCCTGTTTGTTGGGGTACTGGTTCAGCATTCACCTGGTGTTGATCAGAGAAACCACGGAAACCAGCTACCAATCAGGGCAGCAAGCTTCTAGAATTCTTCAGACAGTGGGTGAATTTGATGTAGCTGACAGGATTCAATAATAATATCACCTGCCTCACACATCAAGATTTACTAGACCTTCACAACGTTGAAGAGTTAGCAGCCTTATTTATTACAGCTACAGACTGATGAAGAACAGTCTGTGGTTCAACCATAACCAAAACTAACCGCATCATAAACACCCTGTACCCTCTCCTCTCAAACCAATCCACCACTCCCAAAAATCCCATCCTAATCTACTATTCCTACATCCGGTCTATCCTCACCTATGCCCATTCCACATGGATTGCCACATCCCCCACCAACCTAATCACATGTACCGAGCAATTCCTATATCACCCGTACCGAGATCAGGGTCCTCCGCCTTATATTTCAACCTTCTATGTACACCCGTTTCAACGACATCTGCTCCAACCACAACCTGTCACATCCTTACCCATATCCATAACTCCACCATAACCACTATCCAAAACTTTACCTCTAACCCAACCTTTCAAACCTTATTAACCCCACACCTTCACATCCTATCCAATCCTCCCAGACACTTGGGAAAAAAGCATCTCCTCTACATCCTCCAACTTCCACCCCCAATCACCTAAGGAGCAGTAGGTCAATGACAAAACACGCTGACGAATGATGGGCCACTGGCTCAGACAAATGATGAAACAGACGAAATGAATACCAAAGAAACACATGACCATCCTTACAACCCTCCTACCTGTAACCCCCTCCCAACCCCGCTCCATAACTGTATTCTGGAAAAAAATAAATAAATAAAATTTAAAAAAATGAAATTAAAAAAAACTTATGTTTTCCTAATCCCTTCCCAACCATTCCTTCCTCATCCCATCTCACACCTCTCTTCCCATCACCCAAAAACCCTAATGAAATAACCTACCCTTATCTTTCCCACACCGCTTCTCATTCCCTGTCTCTGTGTAGGGGAGTGTGGGCTCTAAGAACCATCAGCAGGACCCCAATAGATGTCACCCAGCCAAAGAACCCCAATGGGGATAGGCGGCTGCAGGGAAGATGACAACCAGGAAGCGACTTGTGGTTCAATGAGCATACAATTGGTAGTGAGTTATAGGATAAAGTATTGCAGTATTGATTACATCATTACTTATGAATATTTTTTCATGTGAATAGTTTTTGAAGTTTATTGCTAGTATATTGTTGACTTTTTGAAGTGTTGTGACATAACTTGACATTTTTATTCTACAATGATCACCTTCAGTTAATCAATAAACAGTTGTGGATAAATCTAAAATTCCAAGCAGGTTTTAGCATTTATATCACTTTCTCTCCTTCTGTATGTATTAGAATTGTCAACATATGTAATAATGGGATGCAACCATGTGGTTTCACTTTTAGTTTGGAGACAAGAATGTGGAGAGAATCTGTCTTTTGATTATATCAAGTGATCCAGTTAATAAAGAATTTAATTCATGGTAAAAGCACAACTCGAGTAGACAGACAAAATTCTGAGGAAGATTGAGAAATGCTGATGGAAGACAAAAGTTAATAATTAAAATTGTGAATGGTGAAGTCTGAAATATTGTTACTAAAGCTTTTGAGTGGATTTTAAAGAGGTTCATTTAAATTGGTAAAATTTTTATAGTTCGTCAAATTTTTAAATTATTTTAAAATTTCCTTTTGCTTGGAATGTTTTTAGAGAGGCGAACTGTTCATTCCAATTTAGAAATAAGCCAAGTAAAAAAATGCATACAAATCTTAGAACTCAATTTATTAATCTGGAATATTTGCTCTTCCACCTAAGTATTTAGGGAAAGGAAATGGGTTATGGTTGCAAGCAAGAGTTATGGTTGAAGTGATATATCAAGATGGAGATAGGAAGGGAAATGGGGAGAAACATAATTAAGCATAAAGTATAAATTATTGCTCAACGATAGACATGAATAGGAAAGACATTCATGTGCAAAAAATGTAACAAACACAACATACCACGATTAATGAATAGATATTTTTGTTTAGCAGGTGGGAGGTCCTTGGAAGCGAGAACCCAAATTAGAAGTTGACCTTGATCCAAACTTTTTAATAACTATTAAACACCTCTTTAGAAGACATGCTGACTTCAAAATGGTACCAATTAGCCACTTAGCTTTTAGTACTGGAACAAGCCCTTCTTTCTACCACCAAAATTCGTAATTTTACGAATTATTCATTTTGTTATATTCACAACTTGTTTTGTTTGAATGATACTTGTAATTATTTTCTGAATAATTTAGTTATTGATTTGAGCCCCAGGAAGTAATTACGACTGTAACCCTGTTTCCTGCATAATTTTAATATTTCTCATCTAAAATTATGTCGTGCCAGCTCAGTTAATTGGGTTCGAAGTTCATAATTGGTGCTACTTACTCTGCAACCAATTACTCAATCTGCCATCCATGTGTGTGGAGTGGCGAGGAATCTGAAAATCTTATCAAAATATTTACTTCTGGAATGCACGTAATGAATAATGATAATCAGCTTTCTTTTAAAGCATTGGAATTTATTATAATGTGAAATATTATGATTCTGATAAAAGTTAAACAAGAATTGTTACATCATTAATCAAAATGACATTATCTTTCATCATGACCAGTTTTCTCTGTCTTGTTATAATTATAAAACAACCTTGTTATATTCGCAGATCTTCGCACGCTCTTCACTTCTCCATTCGATGGTGCCTTGTAGAATCTTCTCTATTGTCACAGCAGGATCTTCCTTCTTCATAAAATCCCCCACCTAATGTTCGTGATCAAGTTCAAATTCTCCCAGCGATACTATTATTACCCGTTACTTCCCTTACTTGCGTCACGGATGGACACCTGTGCACGCACTATTACTTTGTAGAATTCCTTCGTCTCTTCCTATAAGAACGTTTTATTCTGGTAAAAGGTCAGGAGCCGACCCTCTCATTACTGCGTTGCTAGAGAGAGTGTCACTGTTCTTCCTAAAGCCCAAAGCATCAGAACTCTATATCATCCTCTCTTTGTCTAACAAAAAAAACAATACTATTTCCGCCTCCGCCCAGTCACTTTCACATCCTCTTCACTTAGCGAAACTGACCTTTAACGCCGGTTGTTTACTTGTTACATAGCGACCCCCCCTCCCCGCGATCATCTATTGACATCCCTATATTCTACTTCGTATAAATGACATTTTCATAAACCAAAATGGTTCATCATTTTGATCTATCACAGTACATTATGATTGCCATTCTGAAGTGCTGGATTTACTCATTCGTGGACCCTAAGCTGGACCTTTTGACATATTCACATATTTGACAGCATCAACCTTTGGAAACTTGTAATATGTTCAGTCCTATAAAAGGACAGGGGAACAGGTTAAAAATAATTAAACAATACTGAATTCTGCAAAATGGAACAAAAGTTTGAATTTTGAAACCAATAAGTGAACATTTTTTATGAAACCAATAATGTTACGTAGGTGAAAAAACCTCTTTCCGTTTGTTGAAAAACATTGAAATTTCTGAACTTTTCTTGGTATAAGTATAGTTAATTATTTTATAAATAATTAAATAAAAAATCAACCATAAGAAATGTAGGAATAGGGGAAAGGTACCTGAACCATACCATCAAAATGTATGCATCCCTGGACAATAAAATTTGGGATGCAAGAAGCAGTGTGATTTAAGGAACTTCGTCTATGACTTAACAAAACATTTGAAATATATGTGAATATATATAATCAAATTTAATAATATTTAATTAAAAAAAGGTAAAAGTAAGTTATTTGTTCTTTTGCAGATGAAATTAATTTTTTTGTAAAAGATAAAATATACTTACAATCAGTATATCAACCCTTAGTGCTCTCTGTGCGATGTGCTGTGCGTCCCCAAGAACACTTTAAATTCTATGTGTTGACCGTGGAGTGTGGTTGACTGAATTAATGATGCAATTGAGGTTTGGTATCTCATTAACAAGTTTTTATTAAAAATAAATACTCAATTCTTCAAAAGTTTCTTTATTTTTTAAGGGTTTGCATATTTAAAATTTTCATTTCTTCTGTATTATATCTTTTGAAGCATTCTTTTGGGTGCAGTGCTAGCTGTGTGGAACATGTTTTACAGAAAAATACAGTTTCTTGCCTGCCTCCTGTGTTCTTTTTGTGTGAACACTCAGTACAGTTCTTTGCATTTATTTCCTGGGAATTTGTTTATTACGAGTAATTTACAATTGAAGTATTCTTCAATATCAGAAGTTGATCAGCGGCCCTGTTTCTGACTTCCCTTTCGCACTTCCCTCACCAAATCTTTGATAACACTTCTGCGAAATAATTTGTGTGAAGGGACATTGATATTGCTAGTGTTGCAATAATCTTTGTACAACAGATAACTATTTACAACAACCAGAAATATAATTTTGTCCATGCAAAGCAAACCAAAAAGCCATGTTGATTGGGACTCGGTATCAAAGTGTAAAACAAAAATCTTGATGTCGAGTCCCACTGGACATAGGAGTACAAAGGGTTAAAAAACATTGACAAATGGACTCTACCAGAGCAGGGCCCCACGTAAGTGCTTCTTTGGAAATCTTGCACTACATAGGTCTTGACCAGCTCACTTACAATATGATTTATTTTTGGATTGGGAACGCTGGATGTTCAGTTGTATTCCAGTCCAATGTGCTTGAGCTTGCTAGCTCAGTTTGCATTGGAAGCGTATGTGGGCTCATCTCGGAGCAAGAAGGCTGCAAGCCAACCTCTTATTGCATCTGCTCCCCTAGATCCTGAAAAAGGCATCTGCTTGCTTCTTGGAATACCACCTGTTGCTGATGAATCATCAAACAAGTGAGCTTTGAGATATTCCCTTTATGAAGAATAGTACTATAAAAACTTGTTGCTAATATTTTGTAAGGTATCAAAATTCAGTGGCAAAATTATGAGAATGAACCCTTCACAGAGAGATCAGAAAAAGTTATTAATACACAGTTTGAAAATCCTTTGTCTGCAGTGGTGTTCAAGTCTATATTTTATCTTGGAGGACATGTAAAGTATGGTGCTGTTGAAGATGAACCAACTTTCCACAATTGACAGATTATCTTGCACTTTGCTCTTCACCTTGTATGATCACAAACAACTCTCAATGGGAAGACAACCAGACATGCATATTCAGACAGGAGGAAATTTATTTTGCATGTTTTGTGAACTCTGTGTCATCTGAAAGTAGGCCAACAGGCGTATTAATGATTGAAACAGTCAAAATTTTGAGAGAAGCAGATTACATTAATTACATTTAAAGGTCAGGTAACTCAGTAATGTAATGCGTCAGCATGTTTCAAGCAATTATAATTCAGCATGCCACTCACTGTACCTCAGTGAGCATTTCATAACCAATTTAAGATATAAGATAATAATAAGAATATGCAATTTTAGTTTTTACCTCTTTTGTTTTCTTTCAAATTAAAAAGTTTTTGGGTATTTAACTGAATATTTGATGGTGGAAATCTGATATTTCATTTTAACCCTATCTAAATGAAATTTGATTACCTAAAATGCTTACAGAACTTGAAATTCAAAAATTGTGTAATTTCCTATTTTATTCATTTCAATTTCTTCAATTGGGATTAATGTGAGAAACAGGACTTATCTTGTGTTGAGATGTTACCCCTCTTGAAATTTGGTCGTAATTCCAACAGGCATGGCTTACTGTTTAGTGTAAATCATAAATGTTTGACATGAAAGAGGCAGAAATGCATCCTTTGCACGTAGATTAATCAGACAGTGCTCAAACTCAATCACTCGCATTAACTACCACGCAAACAGACCTAGGTATTTTACAATTGAAGTCCAGGACTTAAGTTATTCTTGTTATCAATAATTCTCATTACAGTAATTTCTGATATTATGCTTTACAAGAAATCAATGTGTTGCTGTTGTTAGTATTGTCATGAAAATTGAGGAAGAATCGTCCGCCAGTAGTTATGTGAAGATGAGTGAAACATTCCTCCAAATACCAAATAAACAGCACACCATCTGAGAATGATAAGAAACCTGAAATTCTTGTTTGCAATAATGTACTATATTGCAAACAGGAATTTCAGATTTGTGAGCTTTGGTGGTCAGAATTGAAATAATATATTTTAAAAAGTAAATTTATAAGAAGTAACACTTTTCTATTCAGACATCAATGCAAGATATTCTGAGGGTTATCAACGTACCTCTCAATATTTAAAACTTTCATTATAATTTTTGTTAAAATCAGCGACACCAGGAGTTGTGAAAGCAATGTAATTCATTGATGGCTTCAGAACAATTACTTCTCTTGGAAACTTGATCATAAGGACGAACAAACAATTGCCAGATAAAGGTTTCAAGAATAGGGAAGTGGAAGACTTCAAAAAACTTGGCTTGAAAAACAGGAATAATTACTGCCGTATTAATAAATGTAGCTAATTTTGTTTGGAGATTTATAGAATTTTTAATGAATGTTTCAAGTGCTATTTAATCCTTAGTTTAAGTTTCATCTCATTCAGCCAATCTATGTAGTAATTATTTCGTATTTCTTAGTTTTCCAAAAATTAGTACATGTGACTTAGGTTGTTCTTGCAAACAGTCATTCATGTAATTTTCGTATAGATAGAACAATATTCTTTTTGTCCCACCACACTACATCTAGGCAACACTTCAATGTGAATTGGGGTGTAACCGTGAAAATTATGAATTTACTTGCCGTTATATCATTTTATTAATAAAATACAAAAACGAAAATCTTGTTTGAGTATTCTGAGAACATAAAACAGACTTTTGAAAAATTGAAAATTCAAACCCTAGAAGCAGCCTTTTTTGGCCCTGTGTCTTTTCCTAAAGCTTTGCCATTAAGTTTTGATACCTCTGTGTAATTCAAATGAGTGTGAAGCCAGAGATACATGGTAGGGCCCTTCCAGATAGTATGTGAAATGTGCTTTATGTAATAGAATAAGACATTTGAACCTTTTTATTATTATTATTATTATTATTATTATTATTATTATTATTATTATTATTATTATTATTATTATTATTATTATTATTATTTATATTCCAGTTTCTTTGGAAAAGCGTTTGAGCAAGCAGGTGAACGAATTAGTGCTCGAATGAACATGGATTATTTTGACACCTCTAGTAAGTATATTTGCAATCATATTTTTCTTCTTGCATACTACCTATATTATGTAGAGAAAGTTATGCTGTGACAAAAATCAAAAATCTTTTGGCCAAGTCGTATTGTAGGTCCCTGATTCAGAAAACATGAATAATTCTTTTTTCCTACGTGTCGTTGAAAAACTTGGTGTTGACAGAATCCACATTCGGAGGTCCTTGATACCGAAAAATTTGTTTAAGGCCAAGATGTCTATCAGTCTGTCTATCTACAACATTAGCAGCTAAACTATACACAGTATTTTTCCCAAAATTAATTTTCCTCAATTGATCTGGCATTTCAGTAGGGAAATATCTCACTGTCACAGCCTCTTGAATTTAAAACATTTTTGGAGGTTCTTTACATGAAGCTCCAATGACATTTTCAAAATTTTGTCAAAAATGGCTTCAAATTTTTTCCTTTAAATTTTACCTCAGAACAGAGTGTGCTTATTAAAATGGTGCAAGTTTGATTTTTGTTGAAGTCTTTAAATTTTCAAAAATTGCAAGAGTTTCAAATTTTCTTACAATTACATTATTTATAGAGATTTTTCTCCTTAAATGAAACTGTTATTCAAAATTAGATCTTTAAATAAGGTTGTATTCAATTTTTCCAAAGTATGACAATTTGTGCTTAATTTTGCATGAATTAACGGTAATTTATAATGCGATTTTCTTGAAAACAACTCCAGATTTTTTTATTAAACATTTTGAATGGATAGAGTTAAATGAACTCAATAACATGACATAATCATTGTTTTGGTGCAATCTTAATTTTTCAAAAATTACACAAAGGTATGTTCAAGTAGTAGCACCTGGTGACCCCAACAAACTAGAGGCTGCAGCTCCAGTGAATGGCAAACACTTTTTCCAAAATTCCAAACACTAATATATGATAA
Source organism: Teleogryllus occipitalis (assembly GCA_011170035.1). Lineage (NCBI taxonomy): Eukaryota > Metazoa > Arthropoda > Insecta > Orthoptera > Gryllidae > Teleogryllus > Teleogryllus occipitalis. Next base: position 66,351 of record BLKR01005440.1, read on the forward strand.
AACATAAGCAATTCATGTAAATTAATTAAAACTAAGTTGAATAAAATACTACAGCAAAACCCCTTTATAAGAGACACCTGGGGGAATGGAATTTTGTCTCTTATAAGCAGGAACTCTTATAAGTGGGAAATGGGTTTTTGACATGTTTAATGAAATGTTACCATATTTTTTATGGATTAGTAAGATTTGCATGTTATTTTAAACTTGAGGAAACATTAATAACTTGAAACCAGAGCCCATTTAGCCAGATCTTTTGAGTTTCAATGTACAACAAAATCTTGTTGTACAATAGAAGAGATAATACCTGATGTTATTATTCTTTCTATTTAAAATAACTCAATTTTCTGTTGCCCACCTCCCACGGTGAGGACGTTGGGTTGAATTTTGGGAGGCAAAAGTATGTACAATATTTACAACTAATACTAATCGTTACAATTGTGTACAGCTATTTACAAATGCTCAGTAATCTAAAACTTTTTTTTTTTTTTCAAATAGGAAATTATATCCATCTGCTTCCTATGAGGTCTCATTGCTAATAACTCCCTTTCAGCAAAATTAATTGCAGTCAATGTTGACTCTGAAGCACCTTTGTTTAACAAATAGTTTCTCACTGACTCCATCATCATAATGGCTTCACTATGCGATGGTAGTGGTAGACTCTCGTGATAGTCTTCCACATCATCACCATCACTGGTTGTCACAAAGGTCTGAAATGCACGAAATGCCATCAGTTGCCACTTCTTTATCTGCAGTAACGTACTCTTCAGCCGACCTGGATGGCCGAGGTGGCTAAGAGCGAGTACTGACTCAGCGCTTCGGTCCGATGGGTCGCGGGTTCGAGTCCCGCCTTGGGCATGGCTGTTTGTCCTTTGACTTTGTGTGTGTTGTCGCGGAGGGCCTCGCGTTCTGCTGACCCCAGATCAGAGGAGCCCGCAAGTGTTTGTCTAGTGTATGGTCGAATATGCGTCCCTTCGGGATGTAAAGGGCAACCGGCTGTCGGCTGGATAAAAGCCCTAGGAAGAAGAAGAAGAAAAGAAAAAAAGAAAAAAAAAAAAAAACATACTCTTCAAATGTAATCCCTGTAAGACCCGTTTCGTCTGCATTAAAAACATCTTTCAGTTCATAATCTTTAATGAGGGAAGGTAAATTTTCCTTCCACTCGTCCACTTTTTCCGCACTCACACTGTTGCTTTCCCCACAAATGTTTCTATACACAATATCATGCTTCTTCTTAAACCTATCAATCCACCCATGTGACGCTGAAAAATCTTCAATGTTCAAGCGCAGAGCAATTTCATGCGCCTTCTCCCGCAAAATGTTCCCATCAACGGGGGCACTTACAGCTCTGCACTGTTGGAACCACTCCAACAGATCCTCTCCAATTCGTTGAAGGGAGACAAACAAATTTTTTTCGCCAAACCCATCTTCCCGGCGGCATTGAGGATTTCTTCTCTCTTTTGCATTATCTTTCCAAGGGACGAAACTGGAATTTTCAATCTTTCAGCCACAGCTCTCAGAGATTGCCCTTTACATTTATCAACTTCATTGATAATGTCCAACTTCTCGGCGAGCGATAAAACCTTCCGTTTCGATGCCATAACTCGGACAAACTTTTTGCCAACTTCTTTGAAGGCAAAAACAAAACAAAAAAACGCATTAATTCACTCATGTAGCACTGACGTGCATATGTAATAATGTATACATGTACTAATGCAGTATTACACACTAATAACTGCACTATCTACACTCGAAATTGTGCACGTGGCAGAAAATAGCTCCACTGCACCAAAAATAATAGAAATGTACGCACTGCAGCATCTTCCTTGTTGCCAAGAGACACAAAGCTTACAGAATGAGCTTTCCTCAAGAGAAATTTGCAGCCCCCTTACTCCCTCCAGGTGACGCTGGTGTGCAAAATCCTACTCCAGTCTATTTAAAGCACGTGCCCCAACCCTTACCAAGCTGATGAAATTCGTGAGTCACCTGGAGGAAACTTTCACGCTTTGTCTCTTACAAGCGGGAAGGAACGCATGGCAGGGCATAAAATCTTGTCTAAAATAGGTGGGAATCTCTTATAACGGGGTCTCGTATATGCGGGAAATAAATACATTGTTTATATACAACTGACCTTGGGACCGTGAATTTTGTCTCCTATGTGCGGGATTCTCTTATAACGGGGTCTCTTATATCAGGGTTTTGCTGTATATTGAAACATTACATAATTTAACGTGTAGAATCCATGTCTAGTACATATATTCACTCACGTTCCACTCACGTTCTGGCTTTGAGTGGGCAAGTTTTTGTATTTGTTATGTATGGAGACAGATGATGATAATAGAATAATTCACATAAAACAAAAAAGAACTTGATTTTTAAAAATACAGTGATCACACTCCAGAACTTTTGCAACAAGCACATTGTTTGGGCACCTTTTACACAAATAAAATTATTTTATTTCGATAATACCACTACCGTGGTAATATAGTAATAATGAAATATGTTCCACACACACACACACTCATATTCACAACAACTCTCGCTGACTGTAACTCAATTGTAACTGCACCCACCATGACAGACAAAAAGGAACTCCTTCCAGAATTGCCAACTTCACACAAAGGACTCATCAAATGTACATTTTGAATCAACAAACTTAATATCAAATAGAAATAAATTCTCCGAACATCATAAATAATGCATTTAATACTGTCAAGAATTGAATGAACTTGTGTACTTTCAATAACACACAAAAAATAAAATTAAGTTACAGCAAGTGTCAGATGAAGACAAAATTGGTAGTCCCCTCAGATGCCATACCACATTCGGTGACTAGAACCCCCGCCACGAAAAAAGACTCGTTGCTGCACTGAAGGTCCTATGTTGAAGCATAGGGCCAAAGAGTAAATACCAATCTTGAATATTGAATGTCATTAAAAGGAAAATGTGTATTCCTAACATTTTGGAAGATCTTTTTCAATTACCTGGAGGTTCTGCAACCGTGCAATCCAAGAACGAGCCGTCTCTGTGATCAAATGGTGCAGTAAAACCTATCTAAGGCGGTACCTTTGTAAGATGGATACCAGCCATCCTGGACAAAAAATCTCAGAATGGAACAATTTTATTCTTGAAAATCACCTCTAAAAGCCAGAAACCAGTCCACTATGGAAACAGAAAGGATTTTAGAGAATGTAAAGTGATTATTACCTGGATAAGGAGGAAATTTATTTTTACATTTCGGGCATTATCTTTGGAATGGCATAGTGCAAAGCGTCACATCCTGAGATATGACAGAGAGTGGACAACAAGTTTTCCTCTTATACCTGCTGTCCGGGAATCTTTGGCTAACTCTGTGACTGTTTCGCCGTGACTTCCTAATGTTTTGGAGTGATTTTTGCAACTTCCTCTCTGCCCCTCAGAATCTTTATGATGGTCATCCGCACCCTGTTCAGTTCTCAATAGTGTCACCACATTGCCTTCAGCCAACTATGGAATTTCGAGAATTCTATCTTGTTATCCTAGCATAGCATATGCTACACATGCTCAATTTATTTGTAAAATGCAGAATAAATTCTTGTGTTATATTTCCCCTTTGTTTTCATGTTTATTTTTATTTCCTACAATATTTTCATTGATAAATTATGCTTTATTTTCATTGTTTTGTTTCACTAACAAAATGATGTAGAAAATAGTTTACTTAGGGTATGTGTTGAATTTTTGGCAACTCTCTGTAAGACGGAAACCTGCCAAGACAGAAATGTTTTGAAAGAACCATCAGATTTCGTTTTAGACAAGTTTTATATATTGAAATAAACTGAATGATTTAAAAGAAATTCAGCCCCAGTTGGTGCGCCATTTTGAAATAATCTGAATGATTTAAAAGAAATTCAGCCCCAGTTGGTGCGCTATTTTGAAATAAACTGAACATACTCAAACAAACTCGGTTGAGGAATCTGAAAAGCAAATATCTTTCTATCTGGCTACTTTATTGCTAGAATTGGCTCAATAAAAAATTATATATTCATTTCACGAAAACATGGAAATTTATTAAATAATTTATAACAATTTTTGGTATTGTTTAACTTTACCCAATATAAAATCAAACGTTTGTCATGACCGTTCCAACCTTATGTCTTCGCGCGCTTTTTCGGCCATCTTTATCCATCTCTGACACCGCCGTCCTCAGGTCCAGACACCATCTTCTCTCTTCTTTTCTCGGAAGCTCACTTCAATCACCGTTCATCAAATCAATAAACTATTTGCTGCTAACATTCCAGTCCAATCACTGACAACTTCGCCCAAGCCCTCAATGTCCCTCCAACTCATTCACATGAAATATTTTAAGCTCCACTGTCACACATAGAGTTCCAATTTTGATGTTTTCTCAACATCCATTCCCTAGTAGATGCTTACAAGTCCCCAAAGAAAAAAAAAACTCCTAACATTAATTGGAACACGATCCATTCATGAGCACGGCATCAGTCAGAATGAATGTCTCTCGTATTCTTTCAGCCCTGCAAAGCTCGGTTCTTAATTTCGATTGTTTATTTGCAGATAACATTTGATGTACTTTCGTACCTAGCCAATCTCTAAATTTCTTGCAAAACGAACTAGCCGTCTTCACGACTGTCACTGCTTTTTCGGCCAATCCCAGAATTCTATATAGAATTAACTAGCCGTCTCCACGATTGTCACTGCATGAATATGTTGACCTTGACGACGGCTCGCTTACCGTTGCTATGCTAGCATATTCACATAATTTATCCCCTTTAATTGACGCCATTTAAAATAAATATTGTACAATATTCAGTGACATATTGGTATGTCACAATATGTATTATAATAATATCTAACCATTTCAAATAATATGAAAAATAATGTGCTATTGCTCCACTAGTTTAAATGTCAGTTGATAATTAAACATGTTTTAAAAATGTTAAAATAATATATATTTTCATTTTCAGTTATCCAGTTAAAAACTGAAGATAGACCAAAGTTTCTTGATGCATTGACTTCCTTGTTACTTTGAAAGATTGCAGTGATGTCTCAAAATCTGCCAAAATGTACATATGGAACTAAAATAATTTTTGAGAACATAGGTGTTTTTGAAGAGCATTGAATAGAATGTGATAATTATTTTTAAGAAAATGACTGCATTGAAAATAATCTGAGTACAGTAGTTGTAATTTGTATTTTTTAAAGACATTTAGGCTATTCTTACAAAAACATACTGTCTGTCATCCTTCCAAGATCAGAATCTTGATATTCTTCTTTGTGAAAAATATAATTTTAGTTTGCTAAAAGCAGCTGTGAAGATTCGGGTTTTAAATGTGTTTCATATTCTGTCTTTTTAAGTGTTGTGAGATTTGTGATAGTGAAACTGTCCTTGAATGAGTTTGAATGTTATTGTCTTCTTCACTTTCCAAGTATCAGCATGTATATTGTTACTGACTACAGCTTTGATATTTTTATAATTTTAGTCAAATTGTATTTTTCTATATTTCTTACTCTCACTTGTTTGACTGGAAATAAAATACATACTGTAAGTTGTGTTGTTTTTTTTTCCTTTTTTTATTTCTTTTCCATCTTCCTCACTCTGTCTCCCTCCCCCTCTTTCTCCCCTTCCCACTCTCTCTGTCTGATCCTCTCCCTCTCATTTTTACTTTTCCTCCCTGTACTATAATATAAGGAGGAAAATTATTGGAATCGCCTTACCAATATGATCTTGAATATTGGTCATAAAATGCATGTTTAAGGTGCTTTTCTCCTGTTAAGGTCTGTCAGTGCTATTGCAAAGATGAATAAAATTTGAGAGGAGATACTTGCAATTTTGTGCCTAAAAATGAATTTGTACATATATATATCACACATAACTCTGTTAGATCAAGGCTTTTATTCATAACTTGGTAAATATCTCAAGAGTACGATCTAGTTGTGCTGTTCCAGAGAGCATTAAGATATTTTATTTTTTGTGAGTACTTAAAATGAAATCGTTATGAAATTCTTAAGCATTTTCTGGATAACAAACTTTTTTCTTGAAATCTTTTTGTTCAAATAGAAGGAAGTGCAGTTACAACAATGGTATAGTTCCGATTTTCATTCAACCCTCATACATTTAGAATATTGTAAAATTCTTCAACTGTCTTTGATTAGATAGAAGTTTAAGCCTTCCACTCAATTTGCTTGATTTTGTTTTAAATAAAAGGTAATGGGCCCTAGATGTACAGCTTGCTACTAGTTTTGTAGTATAAACTCAAAATTGTCGTCATTTGTTCTGTAGACTGATATGACTCCGCACATGGCACGTTCTTACGGTTCGAAAACTCCAGCAGATGTCAATTCAAGGGAGGAGATTCTCTCCCACTACCATATAGCTTCCTTAAAAAAGTTTCCTCTTTTCGCCGCTGGAGCGCTGAGGTGTATGGGCGATTAACACATGAAGAGAGGCTGAGAGTTCCTCCTCAGGGCGACTTCAATTGATGGCAATCGTTTTCATGTATCATAAAAGGGCGCAAAGGTTAAAATCTCGATCACAAATTTCCTCAAAGTGATCACCTCAAAAATTGTTCATTTTCCCTCAAAAATCAAAGCATTTTTTTAAAATTTTTGATACGTATCTAGTGACTTATGTCCCGGTGTTTACGCTCTTTTAGGTGCCGCGATCGTGGGTACTTCCAATTTTATACGCCGCGGCTTTCCACTTACCCAACATCGCTGCCCGTTCTCATCTCTCTTGAGGGTCGTCAAATAAAACACTTTAAGTTCATAAAAAGAAAATATATTGTTCGAAAATTCTGGATGGCTCAACGGCAAACTGTTACCTGCTCCGCATTCGCGCGCGGATGTCTTGTTTTGTATTCTTGAACCACCGATTAGTTACATCTTCCAAGGTTTTGCCAATCTTATTAAAAGTATAAAATGTCAAAATATTCGGTAAAAACATTATAAATATGCAGAAAGAAAGTAAAATATACAAAAATATGCCCTTAAAAGGAGATAAATTATGTAAAAACATCACATAACAAACCGAAATACCTTCTAAAATCAATAGAAATTACTTTTGGATTGGATACTAACTCATACCTGTTGTTATATACCGTAATTGCGACTTCTGCTCAGCGGCTATTGCTTACCGCAGCATAAATGTTCAGATGTAAAATGGAGATGCGGAGAATGAGTTCGACAATTCGTAGCGAAGAACACGAGATCATAGCAAGCAAGCAAGTGGATAATATGTGCTATGAAACACTAGAGAAGTAGGGTAGATGGCCTATTTAGATGCAATCGAGTGATTTGCAAGTATAGTTGAGACATTTGCGTGGAATGCAAATTTCTCAATTACTTTCAAATATGTTGCATAGCCACAATGAAAACCTTTGTCAGCAGGTGCAGCGCCTAAAATATGGCATACAATAATAATAATAATAATAATAATAATAATAATAATAATTATTATTATTATTATTATTACTTCTTAATATCCCCTAAATAATTTAAGTATTAGCTGTTCCATGCCGTAGAGGAATCTGCTTATGAATATTCCTGCGCCTTCCTGTACGAAATGATGCAACCGGCACTGCACGAGTGTAATTTCTACATTTGGTTGCATAACTTATGAACATGTTTCACCCACAAAATGTGTCGGTTTCACAGCCGTTGCGAAGCAGTCAGGTCCTCTGCCGTCGAGTTCGTGCCATTTCTTTTTACTTTCTCACAGTCTACGTACGTAGTAGAGAGAAAGTTATGTACTGCTGCAGCGAAAAACTGCGAATTTTTGGCGGAAAATTCGTATTGTTGGTTCCTGATACCGAAAAAGTGATCTCTGACATGCTCTGAACTCAGAATGAACTTTGATTCATTGCTTTACAGCAAAATTTCTGTTCATCTGCCCATCTGTGAACAACGTTAGCGGCTAAACAGTAAGCAGAATTTTCGCCGATATTCCTCTATTGATCTGACTGGTGTAGCTTTCTTTGAATTTAAAGTTAATCTTTTAATTTTTTGCGGTACTTCTTTGAATTTAAAGTTAATCTTTTAATTTTTTGCGGTACTTCTTTGAATTTAAAGTTAATCTTTTAATTTTTTGCGGTACTTCTTTGAATTTAAAGTTAATCTTTTAATTTTTTGCGGTACTTAACATGAAGCCTCAAGGGAATTTTCAAATTTTTATCAAAAATGGCACCAATTTTTAAAATTAAATTTAGCTTTAATAATGGCCCAATCTTTTTTTTTTGCTTTGAATTCTCTGAATTTTCGAAAATTGCAAAAGTTTAAATTGTTTATAGCGTCTTCAAAATTATATCTAAATTAAATCATGTATATTTTTTTAGAATGTGAATATTTTTCGTGTAATGTTGCGTGAAATTAATTTTCCAAACAAGAGTCTCAAAAACGGCTCCAAAATTTTTTCTTGAATCTTTCCCTAAGCTTTGTGATAAATGCCGTGTATAAAATTACATAAATGCAAGTTTATGTATTATTTTAATTTTTCAAAAATAACAAAGTGTAATTTAAAAAAAATTAATCACGTCTTTAATATTTACATTAAGGGCGTTTATATACACTATTGGATTTGTAAGTACAAGTTCTTCAAATAAGTTCAACTGCTTCAAATGATTTTTATCCCCTGAGGTAGCTCAGATCAATTGATGTTACTGCATTGTCTCTGGACTAGAGATGGGAAGGAGCTGGAGCAAAATCGAAAAGATAGCTGAGACGCACGTTAGCACATTTTCCGGCGCTCTCACACAGAACCGTTTTGTCGTTTTTATCAGTTTCTTTGTTTCCTGATTGACGGATTCGCCCTTTCCCTTTTCGCGTGTGTTCATTGGCAGCGCGGTCGGTTCCAGTTACACCAGTTACCTATCACTAGAAACAGGAAAAATATGTAGAATGAAACGCCAAAATATCTATAGAAATGTGTAATGAAAACAGTAAGAATATGTAAACTTGCGATTTTCCCCCTCTGGATTAACCCCTGTTAATCTGGCCGGAATCGAAGCTCTGCGATTTTGAAAAACATCCATCAATTTTTGGGGGTACTTTACATCAAGCCCTTGAGACATTTTCAAAATTTCCTCAAAAATGGCTTTTCTTTAAATTTCTTGTTTTCTGTTTGTTTCCTGATTGACAGATTCGCCTTTTCCCCTTTTCGCGTGTGTTCGTTGGCAGCGCGGTCGGTTCCAGTTACACCAGTTACTTATCACTGTCGCAGTTAGCGGGAACACATGCCTGCCGAGACGAAAGCGGAACGCGCGACCACGCCGAGCAGAAATATTCTGTTGACAGAGAAAGTGAATCACCCGCGGAGTTCTGGCCGCGCGCTCGCTCAAATGCCGGCAGGGTCGCTGGTGACTAAGCCGGACCGACTGCCGCCCGCTGGAACTGCAGCGCGAGTGGGGCACGCTGCATGCGGCTGGCATTTTGAAGAACTGAAGAACCCGTTCAGAAGTGTCAGGCACATACTCGGGAGACGGTCGGTACAAAACAAAAATGTCGGATAATCAGAGGAACAATAAAAAATGAAATAAAACACACATACATGACTACATTCACAACACAATATACAGTAAAATCTGCTTAAGCAGGAATCTGTGCACGCCGGAAACCTGCTTTGACCGGAAAATTTTCTCCGGCTCGGGAAGTTAAACGACATTCTAAAACGGAATCTCTCCAACTCGGAAACGGAATGGTTTTTCATGTCCTGCAGGAAAAAAATCTTTATGAAACGGAATTCCTGTGAATTGAATGCAATTGGTAGGACACGATATGTTCGTAATGAAATGAATGCATCCGTAAGCCTGTTTTAAATTCTCTGACCCTGTAACACGCGATCTAGTCGTAGCAGCCGGACACGGAAGGAGAGGGTAGCGTCAGCGTAGAATCCGACCTTGGGGTCGCTTGTCTCTCAAGGCGTAGGCCGTAGGAGAATTCCCTCTCTCCCGACTTTGTGAGCGTGGGAAGGTGAATGGGCATGGCTTCTATTCACACGTTTCCCTGTCCTGCCCCGCGTTGAAAATCATTTCCCTTCGACCAGATACGCATTGCTCAATGCCATGCGAGGGTAACCGAAGTCATAGTACTGGCTTGTTACGCATTGTGCATTGAAAGAGTCACCAGCAGACTGAAAGCAGCCAACAAGGTGTGTATTTTTCAACACAGCAGCTGTCAATGAAGAGTATTTAATATTCATTTATTGGTGATTTTTCCGTACATTAGTTAAATGTTAATGTATTTTGATAATTAGTATAATAAAGTCATGTAGGGACAGGACAGAAACGTCAGTATCAGAAGTGTCATAAAATGGACAACCCTGCATAAAACGAAAACCTCTCTAAACCGTAATTTTTTGTCCCGATCGATTCCGGCTTAGATTTTTCTATAGTAGTACTGTACATGCACAAATGTTGGAATACGATCCTAGCACTTACAGACTGACCCGGCTGGGGCTGTGTCCTGCTGGCGGAGATACCTGGGAGAACCCTTTCAAGACCACGTGACCAGCGGAGAGTGACACCGCTCTCTCCCGGGATGTAACCAACTGAGATAAATGTTATAGTAGAATATCCTAAACATTTTTAGTAAGCGATCATATAGTAAATACAATTATTACTGCAGTAAGATTCACTAAACATGATTTAGTTTCTTTTCGTAAATCAGACAAATCAAAATGGTAAGTGAATGGGCAAAAGGTGAGAGTCAGTGAGCGTGAGTCGGTGTTGCTACACTGGTTTTGTAAATAATATAAATCGTTGAGATCGTCTACGTTTCATGACGTCACACTTACTAAACACTGCTTAGTGCGCGTTCTCAGCGATCTAACCAATTCGAATGGTTATAGAACCCATGTCAACAGTGAAAAATCAACGCTGTAAGTAGCATTGTACGCTATATAAATGGCGTGTTTAGAATTTTATTGATTTTAAATAATTATATTCTCAACTAATGGTAAAAATACCGTCGGTAGCCAAATATCGGCAGCCCGCGTTCGTATCTGTTCTGATTGTCTTAGGTCTGTTAGGTAATCGAGGTTAAGGAAATGCGAGTCCATTAGCCCGTATGATCGGTGACCGCTCGGGAACCCCGTTGCTACCTGATTGAAGGGATTGAAAGAAAGTATTCCCGTTCAGTTTCTGATTAATAGAACTTAGTAGTGTTTAGTAATTTATGAGAAGGAATTATTCGTTTAGTTCTTTTCAATGCAATGTGTAGTAAATATATTGCTGGATGCCTTAGTAAACGCACCAATTTGCTTAGTTATATTCACTAAATGCTATTTGTCATGGATTACGACCTGTTTAGTGAACATTACTATACGTGCATTAGTGCGTTTAACTAAACTGTAGTTTCGTGAATGTGTCTGAGCACTTTGTTCTTCCAAAATATACTATACCGTTTAGTTGAATCTACTACGAGAGTAATTGAACGCACTAAACATTTCTCTTGGTGCATATACTACTTTGGGACTAACGACTTTTGTTTAATTGGGATTTTGTTTGATTGATTAGTGATTCCGGGCGCATCAACTGCTAAGGTCATTAGTTCCGTAAGAGTAGTGTGTGTTTATTTTCCTGGGAGGTGGTGGTGGTGGAGGAGAGATCCGGCGCCGACCTACCGTCAAGGAACGGGATTTTCCTTAACAAGGCATCCCCACCTTCGGGTACCGCCCCATCTCTAACACTAAGCTACCGATCGGTCTCCCGGCTTGTGTGATAGTGTCGTGCATATACGTGTGTGTGTAAGTAATCGGTGAGGAAGAGGAAGGAAACATCGCGCGCGGTCCATGGGCCGTTTGTTTGGGTACTGCTCTGACATTCGCCCGGTTTTGATCGGAGAAACCATGGAAAAGTACCAATCAGAACAGTCGTCCGCTAGAATTCTCCTCCAGGCAGCGAGTGAATTCGACCTAGCTATCTAGCTAGTGTTGAAAATCCTGCCACCGTTGGGAGTGGAGCTCTAGGACCTCCCTGTCAGACGCGCTGCAGTGACATCAGTTGATGCCCTGAGCCACCTTCCCTGGTGCTACTTCCCGAAATGTAACATACACTACGTTTGGACTAATGGCCATAGTAGACGACGCACCGGGAATCACTAAATATATATGTTGCGGCTGTGTGACAAAGTTGAAGAGCGCGCCTAAAGCGGCGCGAGGCGGCAGCGGCGGCGGGTGACGGCTGGGCATCAGACCGGCAAAGACGCCCGGCCAATGAGAAATTAACAGCTAGCCGGCGAGCCGGTGGCCGTGAAGCGAGGCTACGGCGCCGGCTGCTTGATAAGGGAGCGCCGCCCGAGACGGAGCAGACTGAGCGGGAGACGTAGATAGGAGTAACGGTTGTATTGGTAGAGTGTGCATTAGGCGCAATGATTTTCTGACCGCTATTGTAAATATTTCCGTTTCTATGTAAATATTTCCGTTACTGTGTAAATAAACTTGTTGTTTGGAAAGTGAGTGTTTTTTCTGAACATAACACATTTGAAGGACGGATTGAGGGATCAGCTGGCATCAGGTATGACGTCTTAGGATATTTGGAAAACGCTTTTGGTCTGGAGTATTCGATTTGTAAGGTCACAGAACAAAGATAATTTAAATATAAAATAAAAAGTCGGCAATGCAATGGCAAACAATAGTAATCTTTTATTTTAATTGTCAATGAAACAACATATTGAAGGAAAGGAGTTATTGCTCTTTTTGTATTTCATTCTGTGTTACACTAAAAGCTCACTGCTTCTCCTTAGAAATATTTCTCATGTTACACAAGATTTTGATATATTAATGAAAAACAGACGTGATTTGAAAAGTTGAATTTCAATTTTGTTCCTAATTATCAACTATGGGAAAACACCATTCCAACAATCTTTAACACACAGTTCCGAAATCCATCTCAATGTTTATTTGATATTTACCGACTGGACAGAAGTCGTCGGGACAAGGTCAAAAAATAAACATCAAACGCAAAATTTTAGAGAACAATAATGATGTGGAATTGTAGTTTTTACCGATATAATAAATAAACCTACATAATACAAAACATTTTCCTTTGCAAAAACTGATTTTGGAAATAAACGTCCGTTAGCCACTTCTTTTCGTATATGCTAGTTGGCACAAACATTTTGTAACACCACAGCCTCCTTGACAAGCAAGGTGATGGTTGTCTTCAATAAATATTCTGAAAATTGAATAAATATTGGATTTCGGGATTATATTATTTATTGTTGGGATCAATATTTCTGTATTTTTGGTGCAATATGTTGCCGTTTACATATTCTCTCTCCTGTTATACGCGCTGTCCCTCCCTCGCACAAGGTTACTGATTATATTCATATTCATAACACAAAACACACGGAAAATACTCTCATAATCGCACACAAAATCATAAAACCCCGTTGAAAACAGTACAATGACAATTACACTTCAACGTTCAATATATAGTTTGGCTGGTCCTTTTATACAGCGACACTTTTTGCCTTCATGGGCGGCACCTATGGTGTTCAAAACGTTTATCTTCGTGAACTGCGACTATTCGCAGATCCCGGCCGCAACTTCTCAAAGCTCTTAGGTCCGGTAAACACCCTCCATCCACCTGCACCACGCTCCTGCACATGCCGGGAAATCAATCGAGAGCTTACAGTATATCCAGTGCCGGAGCTAGACAATTTTAGGCCCAGGGCAATGCTGAATCCTAGACCCTCACCCCACCCGAAAAAATTAAAAAAATGTGAAAGTTGTATCAAGAAACCGTGAGTTATACTATTTCAACAAATAAAAAAAAATGCAACGTTTAAGCTAGAAAAAAGTTTTTGAAAATATATTTTAAATAGTAGTTTTAAATAAAAGTATTTAGTGATCAAAAATGCAATTTCACGACTAAACGCTAAAATATTTGTGTTTAGTTAGTGTTTAATAAAATCACTTGTTAACACATGAAATAATAATATGAATTTCAGTGGAATCTATTTTAATATTAGCGTCATTTGATTCATTTCATTGAGTTCTACCTTATAAGGAATGTAATTAAATATTCCAGGTAAAAAAATTAATTGAAAATATTATGAAACATCAGACTACTGTACGGTGACATAAAATTACGTTAACGATTTTCTTGACTTCTAATTTCTTTTCAATTTTTTACTAATTTTTCCCCATCAGCGTCATCATCGGGCCTCTGGACTTGCGGGGCACCGGACGATCGCAAGGTCTGCCCTTGCCTAGCGCGGGTACTTGGCACTTCCCGCCTGTGACCTGGTGGGAGATGCCGGGAGAGGGCACACCCCCACAAATCGACGTGTATGGCAGCGCCCGATCACACGTTCCAGTGGGAGAAAGGCCGCCACGTCCACGGTTACCACACGCACTACACTAAAAAACCCCTAGGGGCCGGATTTATAAACCTCTGTCAGGGCCCTGCCAGACAGCAGGCTGCCAGTGTTCGGTTTTGCGATTTATGAACAGCCCCCAGCCAATTGCAGACGCCCCTTGAACTCCTAGCAAGCCCCCGGATGGCAGGCCCCTAAGAGCGTTGCTGGCAGAGCTACATAAATAC